>JAXRKN010000011.1:0-224388 GCA_038502055.1 Tanytarsus gracilentus | reverse complement strand
AGTTTTCTTAAGATTTTCTTCTTAATTTTAAAATCACCTTGAAGCATTTCTATTCACTCGAGTGTTACTTGCCATTTCACATATTGACTACACACAAAAGAAAACTAACATGATGTGAATTGATTGTGGTAATTTTAAGGAAAATAGTTTTCATATAGGGAAATTTAAATTCGAAAGTGGAAGTAAAGAAAATCTCTCAAGTGTGATAAAAAATTATAGAAAATGTCTTTTGAAATTCGAAATGCAAACAAAAAGTAATGAAATTAAACGAAATGACACAGCAAGGAATTTTAACAAGGGGAGAAAACTTAAAACTTATTTATTCAAACCTTGAAAATTTCAGAAGCAAACAAAGAATTTAAAAAATTTCGAGAACATGCAGAAAACTCACAAAACTTGTAAATTTTCTCAATTAAGATTTCAATTTTCAGATTTTTACCCGACCAAAATTTCATCAAACACAAACTGAAAGTGATATCATGAAGTTATTAAATAAATTAAATTTTCTCCACTTCATCACCGAATGAGAACATCATCGCAGTGCTGATTGTGGCGATAAAAGTTGAATCCATCAATCATCATCAGCGATGAATTATTTTTTGCTGAACAGATTTCAAATCTAAATCATGGCAAAACATTTTAATTTCATGTCACAACTCATGATGAGCAATTTTGGAATTAAATTAAAATCTCATGGGAAATGAGATGGAAGACAGTAAAATTGCATTAGAAATTAAAATTGATTTGATGTCGTTAGAAAAACGCGCATGTTTGGTGAATATCACTCAAATTGAATTAAGACAAAAAATTAATTGAATTTCATTAAAATTTTGTCAACTTTCTCACTTTAATGTCCATGAAATGATTTCCCATTTTTCTTCTTAATTTAATTCACAAATAATTAATGACATCGTGTCAAAATTACAACAATGCAGATCCTCGATTCGAATTTCAATTTCCATTTAGATAAATTTCCATTAAAATTCTCACTTTGTGACTGAATCGTTTAGTTTTCACCGCGCCCACATTTTACCATCACAACATCTTCATCGTCATTCATTAATTGAGTTTGAGAATTTGATTAATGAATTGTCCTCGAAGTTTTCTTTTGTTTTTAGCTCAGCGAGAGATTAAAAATCAGTAGGGAAGAAAATGTTCACGGTGAGATAAAAAGGAGCAGCAAAAGTTGACATTTTTGTTTTGTTAAACTATTAATTAACTAAAGCGACAACGAGGGATTGAATTTAAATTTTTAGCGTCTTTCTAAAACAAAAAAAATTAATTGAAAATCAGAAAAATTCTTGAACGCTTGCACGTGTTTGAACTCACCAAAGAATTCCTCTCTCATGAGTTAAAACTATTGGCAACTTCATCATGCCACGTGTATGCAACAATCGTATGATGAATTTCACTTCATCAAAAATTGGATTTGTGGTAAAAACGAAGAAGAATAAATTTTTCAATAAATGATGACGACGTCAAAAATTTGTGTCCAATGTCGACCTTGTGCTTGCCATTGTTAGCATTCTAATTGTGATGTTGTTGAGTATAAAAAAATTGGGGTGATTTGAGCCGCAGGAAGTTTCTCATCTTAATGCCTCAATGCTCAGACACAAAATCAACTCAAACGAAAGTAAAATGCTAAATGCGCCACTTGCCGATGTATTTTTTCTATAAATTGTTTGCAAACTTAATCGAGACAATCAGAAAATACAAAAGTCATTAATGATTTCGGACAAAAGAAAAATTTTGCGTTCATGTTTTTGTGGGAGTGATTTTTTGTGTTATTTTACATGTGCGAACTAATTTGTGGAGTGTGTCGGAGTGCATTGAAGACATTCTAATGCCATTATTATGAAGAGCCTCAAATGCAAATAATCGCATAATCATCAACGTCATATCACATTGCAAAAACTTCACTCGAATGATTTTCAAACTTTACAAAACCACAAAACTCGCGCTCGATTGAGCATGAAAGTGGAGTTGATGAAATTTATGTGTAAATATTTTTGCGCTAAAACTCGAACAATGATGACGAAAAATATTTTATGCGATTAGAAAATTGATTTTGATGTCGGGCTAATTAAAATTGCTATCAATAGCAGAAAACAGCGAGAGCATTAAAACGTTCATTAGCAAATTCAATGAAAATCACTCGCAGGTGCATAAAATTTGCAATCATCTAAAATTCCATTGCAAGTGCAAATTTAGGAAATAGTTTGAATGACAATTTTATGGCAGAGAGAACTTCAAACCACTTTCAACAACATTAACGTCCACATGTGCACGATAAAATTTCAATATCGCGTGATATAATTAAATTAAAATGTGATTAGTTGTTGCTGCACTCAATATAAGTTTGGGATTTTCCACTATTTTCCTCGATACGCGACCGTCACAACAAAATGGAACAATGGACGTTGCATAAATTTATCATGAATTAAGTGACAATTTTCCAATTTCATGTGAAAGTATTTTTTGACTTTGTGAAGATGAAAAATTTAGCAGCGAATAAAAATTTTATCAAATTTTTTGACGATAAAAAATTATTTTCACATAGTTGAAAGAATAAAAGTTTTAAAATAAATATTCAAACTCACAATGACATGAAAATTATCGAGTATTAATTTCACACCCTTTAAAAATTATTTTTTTCAATTTTAGCTCACTGTGAGTCACTCACGTGCCTTTTCATTGATAATTTTCCAATTTTTCTATACAAATAAAATTTTGATTCAATAATGACAAGTTTCAATGAAGTTCAACCACCAACTGGTTGGACTAACGTCAGCCACTCACCACTAAACTCACAATTTTCGTGTCAATCATTTCCTGTTGGCTTGTGTTGTTGCACACTTTTTAAGGAATAAATTAAAATATTTTAAAATTCTTATCTCGAAGTGAAAATAAAAAATTTATTCTCTTTTTCACGTGTGTGCAAATTGGAAATAAATTTTACTGCAAATTGACAAATAAAATTGCAATTCAAAAAATCTGAATATAAAAAGCTGATAATCGCGTTGACTTCAAATTTGTATGCAAAGTTTTATGTTAAAAAATTGATTTGTCAGATTTTTCTTTATTTATTGCCTTTTTCATTTTCTTGAGACTTTTTATGACATAATTTTTATTTATTTCCTCATGTGAATATGTCTGTCTTGTCATTGCCTCCAGCTAAGCGATAATTTTTACAACTTTACAGTTTGAATCTAAAAAATGAGGGTGAAGATTTTTTTATGACTCTCGCAAATATTTTTTACATACTTCTTCATTTTGCCATTTTTTGATTTTAAAAGTCTTATTTACTTTCAAACATGTGAAGTGCGCAGTCATGTGCCACCACTCAACATGTGTAATGAGCATAAAAATTGTCTTTCATTGAAATTGCAAAAATTTACTCACAATTTGACATGTGCTTATCATTTTGTAATCAAATTAAATCTAAAAGAACATCAAAGAAAATCTCATAAAAATATTTGCAAATTTATTTTAATTTAATTAAATATTTATTGACTTTTTTTGCCAAATTTTATGTAAATTTATTGAAAACCAATAAAATATTTAAAAGTGAACAAATATTGCAAAAAAATATCTTCATAACAAACAGACCGACGACGTTCAGAATAATTTTCAAACCCTTTTAAATTTTAAAGGAAATTCCAATTTATTAAAACCCCAATTTGAATTTCCTGCATTTTATTTCATAAAAAAGATGCAAATTATGGAGTGAAAAAGATGAGTGCAAAAATTTTCACTTCAACGCATTTTATTTTGTGACAATTTCGAGTGCAATTTAAAAGATGGCAAAATGCTGGCGTTCACACTTTAGAAATTATTCGTATCGCATGATATAGATGACAATGATGGTCTTTGAGAGGTTCATAAATTAATTCATTTTCTAATTCTCAATGATTAACGCATTTTTAATTAATTTTTTTTGTGACATGCAAACACAATTTTTTAATAATTTATAATTTTTTAACCCTTCTCGCGGTGTCATCCTCCATTCAGGATAAAAGTGTGTCTATGTACCTCGAAGCTCATGGCAGCATGACCAAATGCCCGCATTGTTAATTCACACGCAGCGTGTACGATGAATAAAATTGTAATTTAGATAGACAAATTTCGCTTTTAATTAAATGATGTCACAATTGTGAAGATTTTAATCGAGAAATTCAATTTATTATTCTAATACATCCTAAATTAAATTTTGAGTCCTTCCACTGATGCGACCTACAAACTTCAACTTAGCGGAACAAATTGTTTTTACATGTAAAAATTCCACGTGGTCAAAGTGCAACAAACTGCAGCAGATGTCGTCAGTTTAAAAACTTAAATTGTCCAGTGGCAGTCCGAGGGCAGCATAAAAATATTAAAATAAAATATGCAAAATTATTGCTGCTGTCAATGACGCCATAATGATGGTCATGTGGCATATGGTGAGTAAATGAATTCATAAAGTTAAATAAAAAATTAATTTTGCAATAAATCAACAGAAAATAAATGGAGAAAAATCTCTGTGAAGGAATCTCGAAAGATTTTCCAACCTGCAACATTGCAAAAGAGATTTTGATTTATTGCCATCGCACTCACAAAAATAATTTCCACATTTAATCTTCTAATGCTGTGTGATATCGCACATGTGATGCATGCAGTTGAGCACTTTTTAGTCTCATGTTGTGTACTTTTGCCACATAATCTCACATAAATAACCGCAGCAACAAAATTTCACCTCATATTGTAGCGCACGATGTGCTGTGGTTGGTGTTAAGAAACTAAACAAAACCATTGGAAGTCCATTATCATCGCATCCATCCATTTGCACTATTTATGAGCTCATAATTTATATCCTTGCTGAGATTTTGCTCTTCTAACATTCTTTAAAAAATTTTACTGTGTGATTTTACAAAAAATTTCATCAATTTTTAATTACTTTTTCATGTCAACTCAAAAAAAGTTCATTATCGATAAAAAGTTTAATTAATTTTTCAACAATGTCAGAAAAATTGTTCTCGATGTTGTCGAGAGAGCTAAAAAGTCTGACATGCATCAACAACATGTAGTCGAAAACTCTGCTGCAGTAGTGAGTCAACAGTTAATTAATGGTCGAGTGATTTTTTTTAATATCAACAATTTGCGTTTGAAAATTTTCAAGCCAATTTTATTTATTTTTTTAAATTGTCAATCACTGAATGTGAAATTGCGGATTTTTACAAAAATAATTTGCAATGAAAATTGAATGTGAAAATTTCATTTATTTTTCTGGGCTGTGACCGAGTGATGACCAAAAACTAAATTTTTAGGGTGGAGATTTTTGCTGATTTTCGAGAAAGAAATTCTCATAAATGATTATTGGAAAAATTTCTAACTAAAATCAATAGCGAAAATTGCTCAATTTCCTTTCTATCAAATTATCGATTGTGACATCTGGAACTAAAACTGTGTTTTTCTCCTCATAAATGTTGATGACGGAAATTGATATCAAACAAATTTTTCCTGATGAATTTGCAGAAATTTTCTTAACCATAATGTGAAAGTAGAGGAAAAAATATTGAGATCATTTGCACTGTCATTGGTTTTTAGTGTTACGACTTCTATTAAGTTGAAGAAATGTCATAAAAAATTTGCAAGAATCTGTTTTTAAAATATTTTCAAGGTGAATCAAAAAATCTTCATTGTTCAGTCACGCAACGAAAGTCTATGAAATAAAATTCAAAGGGTTAAATTTAGTGTCCAAACAAATGTTTAGAAAATTTGTCCAAAAATTCTTCGATAGCGATCGGACATAAATAAAATTAGCCATTTAAACACTTTGTCATGCGCTTAGAATATTTTATGGACTGCCAACATGTGTCTCAATATCACTTCGAAAAGTGAATTCAAAAAATTGTTTTTAAATATTTAAATGCCACACAAATTTTTGACATGCTCGAGTGACTTTTTCGCTTCCCTAAAAATACACCAAAATATTCTCAAGACAATTTTTCGTTCTTGAATGAATCCCAAAAGAGAATTCGAAGACAATTCTCAATGGACAATTGGAAACAAAACGAGGTGAAGATGATGACGGCAAGCCTTAAATTTGGAAGAAGATTGACGACTGTGAGAATTTTTCTGATTTTTTTTCGGAGGGTTAAAGAAGGAAATAAAATTGATTGAAAATCGCGCGTACATTAAACCCGCATGTTTACACAACATTTTGAGCGTTAAATTTTTTTACACCAAAATTTTCAAATCATCGTGAAACCCTTTTTATTTGATCACACATCAATCCATTTCGCAAAAACGCATTAAAAAATCACCAAATCGATTTATCACTCGAAAAAATATCTCAAGTTACACACAAAAATTTAAAAAATCATTTTTCAAAGAGATTTTTCTAAAATTCTTCCACAAAAATGCGATTTATATTTTTTTGTGACAGATGATGCAGTCGAATGGTTTTAAAGTTGAAAATTGCAACTGTAAAGTGCACAATTGAAAGGGTTTTAATGCTCTCTAATTCTAACGTCAATTTTAATCCATTAGCGAAAGTGTTTGCTAGTGGATTTTAACAAAGATTAAATTAATGATAAAAAATTGAACTCAACTGATTTGTTTGACAAACTGTTTCACTTTAAATGTAGAATTGACTCAATATTGAAGCATCGAAAAAAAGCGAAACCAGAAAATTATTTTCTCTCAACTTTCTGCACTCGATGTAGGAAAATTTAATTATCCTTGTCATGTTATTGCCATTCATTCAGCAATTACAAACAAAAGCAGAAAAATAAATAAATTTAACCCCATTATGAGGGAAAAGAAGAAGAAAATTTTACCTCGTCATGGACATCAAGGAAGGAAAATTGTAATTGAAGCAATTGAGTGAAGATGAAAATCATGTTCAAGCATCAACAGAGACGAGAAATTAGGGCGATCATGTTAATAAATCTTCTGCAAATATTTGACCATTTGCGTCGGAGAATTTTTTTTTGCCTTTTGAGCACGAAATTGGAAAATTTAGAATTATTTATCAGCAGATTGAAAAATGGCCTCTGGAGAGGATCAATTCTAAATCATTTGAGTGGATCTGGAGATGGTAATAGATCACAATATTCTGACAACCGTGCTGGAGATAAGCACTTGGTCACTTTCAATACTAAATGTCATTGTAATTTCTCGTGTTTATGCGTGGGGTTAGATATATTTTTTTTAATATCGGAAGGGTGAATAAATTTTACACTCTTTCTCTCAATTGCCGAAATGTTTTTTTAAAGAATGGTCTCAGGGATGGTATTTTTAATAATTTAGATTTTTTTCATTCTTTTTTAATTAATTTTATCTAATTACAACAAATTATCAGTGCATGATTAAGTGCAATAGAAACAATTAATTGAGGAAGTGCCGAAAGACATAATTCACAACTCGCTAATGAAGAAAGTCCATAAATTATTTCAAATTTGGTCATCCTCTCGTGCAAAGTGCAATAATTCATAATTTCATGCATGAACAAAAATAAATTATAAGCGACATTTTTCTACTCACTACTTTTTTGATAAAAGCTCGAAGGATGAAGATGAAAATAATTAATTGCTTCCTCTGGACAAACAAAAATAGAGAAGAAGAATTAATTTGTCTCGTACTGCCATTAATCAACAAAAGACGGAAAAGATTTTTGTCTCAAAAGCCATTTGTCGTTTCTTTTTATCCTTTTTTAAACTTCCCGAAAGTCCGACACATTAAATTTTCACTGATTGCTTTGACCATCAACAATAAATCATCGCTGAAAAATTATTTTTGCAATTTAAAATTATTCGAATTGATTTAAAATTCAAAAATATCCCTCGAGATGTTTCCTTAAATTTTTTAATGCAACTTCACCCACTCAAAAGGAAATAAATTACTTTTCTTTTGAAAAATGATGATTTATTACCGAATGTGATGCATATCAAGATATTTTTGGTAATGGGTTGCATCATTCCACATTTAATCATCATCAATATCATTTAAAGCCATTTAATAATCGATGTTGAACTAAATTTTCTTAAAATATACATTTTTGTGGTCAATAAATCAAAAATTTTAAGGATATTAAAAAGATGCGAGATAAAAAAGGATTGAAATTATTTTAAGTAAAATTTTTCTATCTTTTTGATTGATTTACAATTTAAACATTTTTCTATTTTGAAGAACTCTCAAAGGAGCAATCTTGAACTTCTCGTCATCGAGTAAATTTTCATCCGTCATCTTCGCATTGCGTGATGAATTTTTCATGTTGATTTAAATAAATTTTGGAATAAGAAATGAAGAGTTGTCACTCATATATGAAATTGATGAAATTGAGCTGAAATAATGACGTAAACACACTTTGACACTGCACGATACTTTCCACCGTGCAATTTATTTTACTCGCGATGATGACATGAGTGAAAAACTGTTATTAAGGTGGAGTGTGTCGGAAAATAAAAATTTCTATGAATATTTCAGAGTCATTGCCGTCATGTGTGTGGTACAAGACATCCAACTCCACCCTCAAGGCTGAAAATAATCGAAACTTTATGGAATTTTTGTTTCATTCAGTGACAAAAACAATAAAAGTCGCATCCTGAAAATTATTTGCACAAAATTTCCTTTTGTTTCGCATCTTTATGAGTCTGAAATATGTGCAACGGCAGCATCAGTAGAAGAAGCAATAACTATAAAATTTTACGACTTTTTCTGCGTCTGAAGAAGATTTTTCTCAATGTTTGATGTTCAATTGATGATTTTATGACGCATAAGAGAAGTGCTGGTGATGAATAAATAAATAAAAGTTCGATCCACCCACCCTCAGGCACTTCCTCACATCTTAACTATCAGATAGTGTCGAATGTTCTTCTTAATATCATCACTAAAGATAAAATATCGAGTTGTGATAGAAAATTACGGTCATAAAAATCATTAAGCATATGTGTGAGGCGTGATGCAACCACATGAAGAAAGTCAAGGAGTGAGATTTTAAATTTTAAAGTGTTCATTTTTATTATTAAAATATTTCATCCCTTGGTTGCATGCATGACCTCAATTTAAAAGAAAATCTTCTTCAGGTGTTGATAATGGCATCAAATTCACATTAAATTGATTTACTTCGAGTGCGACTGCAATTATTATTGACCTTCCTGCTCATTATTGCTGCGTTAATTCATTTTTATCTCTTAATTAGTCATCGAGAATTAATTTTAATTAATGTTGCGTGTGTCTTAATGACTTTGACCTCCTTGAATAATTTCTTGAGTGAAGAAAAAATTTATTTGACTTTCTCTGAGCCAGATCTGAAGAATTTTTTCTTTCCCCTCATTAGACTCAGCACTGCTTACGTGATTTATTGACTTTCATCCCTAATAACAACAAGATACACATTGCAATGAATTAAATTGCTCTTGTTGTTGTCATTGCAAACAAAAACATTTTTCCATTCTTTTTTAATTAAAATTTTCCAGCAAATTTTTCATTGTTGATACCTGGATGGATTTTTATGTTATTATTTCTGCCATGACCAAGCACTTGAGTTGAACTCAACGACTGCAATTAGGATAAAAATCATTGTTTAAGTTAAATTGAAGAACTCTTGGAATTTTTTAAAGAGCTTTTAAATATTTAATCAATGACGAACTAAAAAATGCCAAAATGTAAAAATATTCTGCACCTGATTTCTCAATTTTGTAGTAAAAATCTAATTAAAAAGAAAGAAATTTAAATGACATAAAATTGAAAGGGATGAAAAATCTCTTTTGTCACTCAGCCATAATCAAATATCCATTAATAAGCAATAATCCCTCGATAATGACTTCATAAAGATTTTTTTCTAATTTAAATTTTAATTCCTTCACGCCAAAGTACAAAAAGAGCTTAGTGAAAAATTTTCCACCTCGATGAATTTTAATTCCTCGAGTGACAAAATTGAAAAACAAAATCATTAATTATTTCACAATGCATCCATTGCATGTTTAAAGGAGACTTAAAGATAAACTGAAAATATTTTTGTTAAATTTTCTTTCATCTTTAAATTTCAACTCAAAATTGCTTTAATAATTTTGTCGTGCTCATCTGAAAGTCCAAATTATAATTTATTAATGTGATTACAGGAATCAGCTTGCGATTATGATTTATGAGATGTAAATTGGATATGCGAAATTTTCAATGATGTCCAATTAATTATGAAACATTTACGAAATGGAAATTTCATTTTAATGGAAATGAAAATTGTTTGGTTAAAAATTTATTTCCTGTTTACGGAAAAATTTAAATTTTGGCGAATTGGATTTTAAAAATATCCGAAAAAATTCAATTTAAACTCATTAATATTTTTTGAGAATTTAATTAAATTTAACATTTTAAATTTATTTGTAAAAATTCATCTTTGAAAATTTCTATTGTCATGTGTGACATTTTTCATTACGTTAAATGTTTATTTCCCTTCAACTCATTTATTTTATCACATATCGTTTTAACGTTGATTAAGAGATGTGAGTGTTAACATGGTTTTTATTAATGAGAGCTCATTAGAAGGACTTTTTTGTGTCATTAACTCAGATAAGTCAACACCACTTAATTTCCTAGATTAAAACTAGCACAAAATTTATTGCTGTTAATTTATCAAAAAAAGATTGAAATTTTTCTTGTTTAAAGCTGTCAATTTTATTTGTTAAAAAGAGTTGCAGTAAAATTCGAAAAGATTGTGAAAAATCAGCAGAAAAACTTATAAGTTTTTTCGAGATCGGTAAAAAATGCAATCATGGATTTTTGTGTCTCGGAAGTGATGAAAACTCTTTTTCTCGTCCTTTGTTGCTGACTGACTGATTTTTATGTTGTAAAATTGTTGAAATGAAGTCATTTAACTTAAGTGTGCCATTTACTTAAAAGTTGCTCTCGAGAGTGAAAAGAGGAAAAAAAGAAAATTTTATTCTGGCAATTTTAGCAAAGTTTTTGAGCTTTCATTACATTTTTGCATTGCATCGAGAATGAAAATTTTCAAAGACAATTTCCTCAATAGGAAAAAGTTGAGAAAGAATTTTTTTCTGAAATTGTCATCGTAAAAGTTTTCATTTTCCATGTTTCTATTAGCAGTAAAAAGTTTTCCTCACTTGACACTTAACGAAAACTTTTTTCGAGATATTTTGCAATTAAATGTTTAAAATTTACATTTAACAAGAATTTCCTCAGGTATGAGTTGAAAATCACTTCGGTCATTGCACTGCTTTACTTTACATTTTCAATCTCGCATTCATAGTCGAAATTTTTTATGGCTGCATCAAAAATGGCTAAAAAATTTTTGGTCATAAAAAATTGCTTATGAATCATGACTCTGCATATAAAGTGAAGCCATTGACTGATACACATAGGAAGATAAAAAGAACTGCAAAGGACAATGCACTAAATGTCTCGATAGAGTAACAGATGGCCACAAAAGGGTATTTTGAGTGTACAAAAATAATAGAGAGAGAATGGTGGAAGTTAATTGGTGACTTATGGACTGAATACAGTTTTAATAACTTCAACTTGACCTCATATCCACTGACTCACACTATAGCAGTAAAAAAATATCGACTCACTTGCATAAATCCATTCATGCGGAATTAATTCTCACTTTTGTTATTCGATTTGAATACTTTTAGTGTATTCCAAGGGATTTATACTTGAAATAATAATAAATGAATTATTTTCATATAAATTTCCATCCCTTGGCCATAAAACTCTCTCTAAACATTTCATCAATACAGAAAATATTCAGAGTGCACTCATAAAGTTCCACTCCAGTGGACATTTTAATGCACATTTGAATATCATAGCCTGCATAAGGTGCAGGGATGGAAAAATTATTCACAAAACAATAAATTTCACATTTCATCTGTCGCAGAGATGAAAAAATTAGTGAAAAAGCCAACAACATGTGGGTTAATAATTTAACTTGAGATCAAAATTATTGATGGCACATCACACGCAATAAATTCATACAAATATTATTCGACCATAAGGCATTCACTTTGTGATAGACATAAGTAAGAATATTCTTTGATAAATTGGAAATTAATCGATGGCAAATAAATCAGTTTAACTTAATCGATGAAATCGACTCGAGGGATCAATTTCTAATCAGTATTAAGTGATTACTGGCACTGATAAATTTTTGTGCATTTTTGAGGGTAAAAAATTTCTTTACCACGTTTATGATTTATGAGCTCAATTGTGCACGTTTTTGGAATAAAAATGCAACCACAGATTTCCGATATCAACCAGAAAATTTGTGTCAACTCTTTCACAATATTTTTTTGAGGGGTCTTTAAAATATTTTCCATGCAATGATGCTGCAATAATTCTTCTCAATTTTGATCAAAATAATTTTTAATTTATGCGACGTGTGTTCTGAGTCTATTCATTCTGGAGATGACACAACAATATGGAAATCATCAATAATTGAGTGCATATGCGAGAAAGGAAATCATAAAACATTTTTATGTAAAATCAAAAATGAAAATTATCATAAAAATTTATAGAGTGAAAATTCTACGCTTTTGGATTAAAACACCCGCTGCCTTTGCGATGCAATGAAAATATTTTGATGAGTTCGACACACGCTCAACATTTAATAAAATTTTAAAATTCTTTAATTGAATTTTATGCTCATGCACTTAAAATTATTTTTGCTAATCAATAATTTATGGTGATTTGCATCATTAACTCTCAATTAATTTGCATAATAAAGAACAAAAATTAGATCAAAAAGGTTTGCGAAAAGAATTTGCATAAATTTTTGATATTTTCATAACATGTCATAATACAAAAAGTGAAAACATCTGCAAAATTTCCCATTTTATTAGTCTGCAGTGTTTACAGCAATCATAATAATGCCAATGAACATGATGATGGCAAAATGCAAAATCTCATGAGACATCAAACGAAAAATTTGCGCATTTTCTTCCTCTTTGTGATCGCTCATTTGAGAGAAATATTTTTGCATTCTTTGTTTGAGGTTTTCAACTCTTTTTAACCACTTAGAGTGATTAAGAAGAAAATTCTTGAGGGATGTGAAAAAATATTTTAAAATTCTCACAGTTTTCATTTTCTCAAATGAATTATTAAAAATCTTCAGCACTTAATTAACGTAGCTACGATGTATCCAAGATATCGATTGCATTCGTATGGAAGAAATTATCCCCTTAAAAATAAAATCGATATGTGTGCGTTGATAGAGAAGCAACTAAATTCCCAGTCATGAATTGATTATATCATGAAGAGCTGAAAATGGGTTTATGCGGGTTATTTAAATATTCATTCATCACTCAATCAATATGTTGTTGCATGCACACATAAAAAGTAAAAAAATCTGCAGATTGATGAATAAAAAATGTTGCAGAGATGATTGATAAAAAGCCCTTGAATAACATTTTAATCACTGATTATTCAATTTTCTGTGCTTTGATTGATGAGGTTAACAAGGATCGAATTTAACTTGCAGTGCGTGAGAATTTTTTACTCATTATTTGTCCATTTGGATGATTATTAATATCTGTCGCATGTCACAACTATCAGTGATGACTAGTGAAGGGAGTGAGAATAATTTCAATCTTGTCTGGTCATAGAAAACTTCGCGATAATTTAGAGAAAGAAAAAATGCAAATGAGTTTGAAAAATTACATGTCACTCACATGCGCGTGTTTGTATTTCCTGTGAAACCACCCGACAGTTGAAAAATGCTGTAAGAATTAAATTATAGACATTAATCTGAAAATGATACTTGGCGGTATCATCATCGTTACTTACTACCCGTCAAAAATTGCCATTGTTATGATGAAAGGCAGAAATTGTCTAAGTCTTTCATTAGTTCTTCTTCCCTACAAATAAATGACTCTCTTCCTATGAACATACACACAGCCCTCACTAATGTTTTTCACTTTCCTCTTCAAATTAATCTCACACTAGAACAAAAATACTTGCTTGAATCTCTTCTCAATGACAATCCCTAAAACTATTTTTTGTCCTCAATAATTTATTCATAATTTTTTATAACACGAAAAAATGCAGCAAAAAATATTGAAATCATTTCGTCACGCACTGAAGAGTTGCATGGGAAATGTCAACTTTGTTTGTATGCCGATGATGATGTTAATAAATGAGTGCAACAACTTATAGGTTGGGATGTGATTTGATAATTATAGTTGTGGCGATGAAGAGTTCTCAAGGTTTTCGCTTCATTAAAAAACTATAAAATTTGAAAAAAATCATAAAATTAAAAATTTCTTGGATTCATTTCTAGAACTTTAAAACTGAATGGTCAAGAAGTTCCGGCTGTTAATTTTATTATCCATTAAGTGACCATTCAGAACGTCTCATGTTGACCCCCGAAAATTTAAATTTATGCAAAATTTCTCATAAAATTTTTCTGCTCAATTTATCACAAAAAAATTTTATTCTTGATTAACCTGAGAACGAGCATTTACAAAATTTCTTGCAACACCTGACACAAATTACTTATCAACACAAATCACAATGAAAAGTCAAATCACTTGTGACATGAAAAATTGCTGTTAACATTCTTCAATTACTCAACGGCCGATAATAAAAAATTATCAACAAATTGGAGTTAATAAGTAGTCACAGATGTCACAACAGCAACAATAATAATAATTTAAGCGTGATTAGAAAATTTATCAACGAAACTCAAATTAGTCAACAATAAAAAAATCTGAACATATGCAAAAGGTTATTAATTAATTTATTTCTAACATGCAACAGTGACCACACATGAGACAAAAATATTTCTAGAACTTCAGAAAGGTGCAAGATTTTACAATTATTTGTTCAAAAAATCAAGATATTTTTGCACAATTTTTTACATCCGCGATGTGAGTCATGTGATACATTTTTTCTTTTCAGAATATCCATGACCGTTGCTATCAACATACAGGTTGCGATGTTACAGTTTTTTACATTTCGTCTAGGATTAAAAAGTTTTTTGTTCTTTAAATTTTATTAAATATTTTTTTGATGTGAGAGAATTAACTAAAAAAAGATCTCTTTTTTGATTCCAACAAAATCACACCTCCAATTTTTTTCATAAAAAATACTTCTTTAATTTATGTTAAAAAAGTTTCAATAACAAAAAATTATTAGTTTAGGGTCAGAATAGAAAATTATTTGAATTTCTCCCCTCACTAAATTTTTTGTCTCTTACAGCAGAGTTGAACTTGAGTTTGTTTTATTTTTGTTCATTCTCATGCCAACCCCGAGTGCATTTCTGTGCTTCAACCCTCAACATATAATAATTATCGTGTGTTGCCAGATGAAGAGAAAAAAATTGAGCGTCACTTTTCAGAATAGTTCATCACGCAACACAAAATAAATTCAAAACACTGCATCATAGATATGAAAAAATTTCAAGCACTGCAATGGCATTGTTTCATAATTTTTGAATAAAAAAACGTTAAAAAATATTTCTAAAATATGAAAATCAAAAAGAAGTTCAATGACAGCTTCTGGATTTACTCGAAATCTTTCTTGAATTTCTTCTTTTACCCTTTCACGATGTTGCATGATTTTTATCTCATTTTCATGATCTTCATCTTGTTCTCTCATTTCATGCATCTCAACTCGATTCCACTTCTTGTCTTACGCTCCACGCAATATTTTTTTTCGATGCACTACAATTGTGTGACTTTGTGTGCGCAACATCTTCAATTAGTTTCACTCAAGAAGCATAAAATATAATAAATCAAGCTAAAAAGGCGGCATGCGAAAATAATTTTCGTGTTCATATTTTGCCAAATTGAAGTTTATTTCTCCAAATGAACATGTGCTCAGTGTTTGTGATGCATTTCAAGAAATAAATCTTAAAAAAGAAGAAAAATTTTGATTTACGATTTCTATAATTTGCATTAAATTTTTTTTCGATGAAATTTCGATACCAAGAAAATATCACCACAGAAAATTTGAAATTTATGTAGTTGAAATTTTGTCAGCACTTAAAAAATCTGTTGAAATGCTAATGTGAATTTTTTACTCATACATTGGTGGGAGGAATTTCATTTAAAATAATTTCAATTCTGAAATTGATAGGTAAAAAATATTTCAATAAAATTTGCATAACAATGAAAAGATTTCTGCTTTTAAAAACCAATTTTTTGATGTCATTTGATGCTCACTAAAAAGATGAGAGTGAAATGAAGCAAAATAATTTTTATAATCACATGAAAAGGATCATGAAGGAGACATTTAGAGCATAAAAGAAATATTTTCATGTTGAAACATAAAAATTGAGATTAAAATCTTTTCACATTCAACCAATGAGCCGCGGGGTTTTAAATTAATACATTTTGTGTGTTATTATGATATTATAGACAAAATACTGTTTGATGACAAGATTTTAGAGTCAAAAAGAGTTTTAATAAAATAATTTATTTTATAATATTTTGACATTCAACAGTTTAGTGATATTATGAACGTAAGTAGCTCGCTCAATAATTTCTCAACTCAAATTTCATAAATCTCCTTTTAACATCTCGCATCATGTTGACGATGTTATTAAAGAAATAAAAATCTAAATTTATAAAATTACCAGCAACAAAGTGGATCAAATTATGAAAATAAACAAATCCCATGAAAAATATTTTCAATATTCATCAATTTTTTAAAATTACGCAAAAGAATTTCAATCACAATAAAGATTTTTAATGGATTGCTCTCTTACACAATGCAATAAATTTCCTCCGGTTGTCATTTCCTATAATGCACATCAGGAGCAGAGTAAAAGTATAATGTCAATAAATTGTGAGGAGTTTTCACTTAATTGCTTTTGTCAACATTCTCTCAATTTATATGAGATGAAGACACAAATGCCATAAATCCAGTACGAAGATGTCTATGTGTGTGCCATAAAGTAAAAAAAGCAATAACAAATCAAGTGAATGTCTTTCGAAATTATCATGAGACAATTCTCCTCCGCATCATATCCATAAAAATCAAGTAAAGTCATCTTGATGACGAGATGCTGTCACATAAGTGGAAGGAAGTTGAAAATATTTTTCGAAGAGTGCTTAAACATCATCTCGAGTGCTCTCGATTTATTTGCAACAATTTAACGGTTTAGGTTACAAAACTATTTCGCCACCTTTTAAATTTCAAAAGTAATCTTCGATCATAAATAAAAGCACGAAGAAAAGTCTCTCAAATTTGCATAAAATCCTTTTTTCCTCATTCATATTTAAATTTGTGCAAAAAACTTCTTAAGACAGTTTTCAAGCGACAGTTTGCATGAACATAAATTTTAGTTGAGCTTCCTTGAAATTCTTTTCAAATGCAAATTGCAGCATGAAATATGACAAATCTCATCAAAAATGTGTCAGTTTAAAGATGCACAAGAAAAATCACTTGAGGCGATTACAATGTAAAAGTGACAATGGATCGCGGAATGGCCATTCATATGCAGAACAAAAGAACTTTTTTGTTCCTCACGTGTGATTTTGAGTGAAAAAGGGTTACCTCGACCCTTTGAGTCATGAACATCTCAAATAAATCACGTGTTTACATTCTTTGGGTAAGAACACAATGTAACAGTGTTCGATAGCACATCCTGAGGCATTCGATAATTAAACAAATTATTTTCTTCTCATACAGAGTTGAGTAAATTTACTGTAAGGAAATACCTGAGTGCATATTCTGGGGTCGTCCCTTGTGGACAATGTAACACATAGCACTAAACATGTTGAGATGAAATAAATTGAAATTAAATTCCTTCATAATGCGATAAATATGTTAATTGTGTGAATGGCCGAAAGTGCAATAATTTAAAAATTTTCTCGCATCACAAAAGACACACAGGAGGAAGTTGAGGCATTAGTTAATGGCTTGTAAGATCTTCATTGTATGAATGGGTTGAAACTAATTTCATGTTATGAGCCTCAAGGGTTGCATTAGAAATTTAAACAGTTCTAACTACCTTTAAATAGTTTCGACACGATAATTTAATTCATTTTACAACTCAATAAATTTAATTATTGATCTTCTTTTTTCTTGTGTAAATTTTTGCGCTTGCAAGACTTCAAAATTAGGTGCTAATGTGGTGCACACTCCGAAGCTTACAATCACTCATGAATATCAAAATTGTGGAATTACTTGCATGCGATGATGATGATAAAAAAGCGATTTTCAAATAAATGCAAATGCGGTCGAAATGTTTGTTTTTAAATCGCTTGTAGCATTAAAAGTGAGACAAAAAATAAATAAATAAAATATTGTGAGTGATTTTGACTCTCCGCCCGAAAGCATATGCAGTGCATAGAGCCGTTGTTGTTGCTTTTAATTCAATAAAGACTTTATGGCGACTGCCACTATTTATTTATCTCTTTTTACTCGCTTCTGTTAATTTGTCGATGGAAAATGTTCACAATCGTGAGAGAATGATGGCCGTGTTTATTTTTCCATCGCCACCGACATACGCGACTCGGCGTAATGTTTAATGAAAATATTATAAAGTTCACACTCTGCAAACGCCACATTTTAGCGATTAATGTGAAAATCTCCAGCAAAGTGCACCTTAATCATAAAATAATATTTTGATTTTTTCATGTCTGGTCGCGATGCACTTAAAGTACACAAGTGAAGAGTTGAAATAACAAATAATTAGAAGAAGCACCTCATTGCACTTAATTCTTCATGTAACGATTATTATGACTGCTGTCTGCCACAAGCCAATAACTATGTACCATATACAGTGGCCATCAGAACAATCGCCTCAATTCTTTTGTGATTTTTATTTATCATCAAAACACAAACAAACGCCACAATTCAGTGATGTTGCATAAAATATTGATCATCAATATTTTTTGTCCTCGAATGACATTCAAAAAATATTCAGCATGCAAAAAAATCCCACAAGTCAATGCAGACACATAACAGATTGAGATTAAATCCCGAGTGTGATGATTTGTAATTTTTTCACTAGCCGAGTAATTATTTGAATTTTATGCAAAAAATATTTGAATGACGAGAAATTTAATGATGCAGAAAATATAAATTGAAAGTTGATTAATTGGACACGAGGCAGATGATTTTTATTTTTGACTAAATTTTATCTAATCTGTAAAATATTTCAGTTAACCATCAATTAAACATTAAATATCCTTTGACATGTTTATGAGCGAAAATTAATCCCCAATCGAAAATTTACTTAATTTAATTACAAAAAATTCTCGAAACTTTTCTCATCTATGGCAATTGTTATGAACAAGTCGACAAAAGTCCAAGGAGAAACATTTTAATTAAAATTTTAAATTAAATCTCATCAAACCCACAGCAACACCACCCGATAGCACTTAAATTGCAAATTAACATAAACACTTTGCTTCCTAGTCTCGCAACTAAACAAGCGTCGATGCGAAAACCTCAGCAGTAATAATCATAATTGTGTGTGCGTGCATTCATAAATTCGAGCAAATAATCACATGCAATAATCGTAAAAAGGAAAACGCACAAACTCACATGTGAACTTTCGAATTAAATTTTTTAGGAGGCAACATGAGCCGCAGAAATGTAGACGAATGTCATTTAATTTTATGATCTTTAAAATTTACCAAAATTAAAATTTTTAAAGTCTCATGTGTGCATATTTTGAGCATTGTTTGCAATTTATTTTCACTTTAATGAAATTACACACTGACACGCATAAAAATTTATTAAATTTTCGCAACTTATTAAAAGTTATGTTCACCACATGCCGGTCATAATCATAAAATGTCACAATCATGTCACTAAATCTTTAATTGAATTTACCTTAAAATCACGTGTGGATGCAACCGATGAATTTTCACAAACTTTTAAAATTATTTAAACTAAGAAAATTTGATTACTGAAGTGAAAATTTTCATTTCCTGTTGAGAAATTTTAAATGTTCAGATTTTAATCACCAACTGCGAAATTCCTTCACCCCACATAGAAGAAAATCTTAGAGACAATAAACGCTAATTGATTTTTCCAATTTCCTTCACTCCGCTTCATAAAGAACAGTTAGTGACAGTCAGCATCAGTCCACAATAAAATCTTCCTTCCTCCTCGGCACGACTTTCTCATAATCCACATGGATGATCATATTTTAGACATTTTATTGGTGACAATTATTGCCTTCGATATTTTCTGAACATGATTTTGAGATTGCTGCTGCCGCTGTGGGTTGATTGTTGAGCAAAAAACAATTGTGAAAGGGGTAGAAAGTGAAAATGACATGAAGTGATTTGCTTTTATGCTTTGCGTAAGGCTCATGTTATCTCATTAAGCGTTTTGTTCCTCCTTCTCGGTCTAAAAATATCCCGCCTTTATCGTAAAATGTTTGAGCAGATAAAAATCAGAAATTTTTGAGGAAATTGCATGCAATTGACAGAAATTTCAGCAAAAGGGTTTGTTAGGATTATTGAAAATCATAATCAGAAGACAACAATAAAATTACAAAGTTTATGAGTTTTCAGAGGGTTTGAAATAAATAGCGATTATGTCACGTATTATCTTGCGATCTTTCAGATTCTCTAATAAGTGAGCAAAAAAAATTTAAAACAAAGTCATTGGCTTGTTTTTTCATCAGTTTTATTTTTGCCAAACTTTAGACATTTTTATCAATAAATCCTTTCCTTAAATACTCTTTTGATAACCTTATCTAATCATCACTTGATTTTTATTGCCTCAAAAAAGTATAAAAAGGTATTTTAGCTATTTGAAAAATTTAATTCATTCTTGGTCGTTCAGTAATTTGGTCAAAATGAAAATTGCAATCACTTTCGTTTGTGCTCTTTTAGTCAGTGTCAATGGCTTGAAACGTACTCCTCAAATGGATCGTATCTTCATGTCGGATGGAACTTCAAACCACATTGTTGGAGGATACGAAGGTAAAAATATTTTTAAAAAATTATTCAATTAATTTCACACTTTTTCGATAGCGAACATTGCTGACTTTCCTCACATGTTGGCGATTCTTCTAAACAATAATTTCCGTTGCGGTGCTGGCAATATTCATAGACTTTGGGCTCTCTCAGCTGCACGTGAGTCATTTTTATGTCTCATGAGCCATTTAATTTATTTAATTCTAAATTTAGATTGTCTCGATAACAATCAAGCCCCGACAGCAGTTCAACTAAGAGGTGGCAGTACTAGCCGACTTTCAGGTATGACGTGTAAATTTTTATCACACATATGTTTAAGATAATTTTTCTTTGTTTAAGGTGGATTTCTTTTCCAAGTACAAAGCTACACACTTCATCCAAACTACAACCGTAACACATTGGACTATGACGTTATGGTAATTCGTGTTCAAGACAGCACTCCAATGGAGGGTCATCTTCATGTTGTATCGCTTCCACTTCCACCAGCGTGTCCTGCTAGTTGCTGTGGTGTTTGTGCTCCTGAAATGGTTACAGTGACAGGTTTGAGGTTTAAATTTAATAATTAATTGATTTAATGTTTAATTTTTTTATAGGATGGGGTTTAATGGGTAAATTATGCTTCTCATTTTATTCTTAAAGTTAAAAATTATTAAGAAAATATTTAGAGGGTAACACTTTGCCTGTGAATCTTCGCTACATAACGCAACCAATTCATGACCTCAATGATTGCCATAGAATTTGGGGTGGAATGGATCATGGACCATGGTTCTGTAAAGAAGCCCGTGATGGACGCGACTCCTGCAATGGTGACAGTGTAAGATAATTTTTTTTATCTTTTTGCAAAGTTAATCTATTTTATTTTTTAATTTTCAGGGAAGTCCTCTGTAAGAATTTTGTGATCCCTTTGAAGTTTCATAATTAATTTTCTTATATTTTTATCAGTGTGAGAACAATTAACGGAGTTGATGTCCATGTTGGTGTAGTCAGCTTCGGAAGCTCAGTTTGCGGTGATGGCAGTGGTCCGAGTGGCAATGTTAGAGTTGAATGGCCAGGCGTGAGAAACTGGATTACAACTGCAACTGGAATTTAAAATGAATTGATTGACTCTTGATAGTATGGAATTTTTTATCAAATAAAAAATCCTTTTGATGACGTTGATTTCTTGAAGATTAATTATTTTGATAAAAAAGCTTCTTACATATTTTAAAAATATCATTAATTATTTCAATTCGACACTAAAATAACAATTTTCATCTGATTTCAAGTTTTTCCAATTGAAATTTATTTGTTATGTGACAAATTCAGAATTCAAACCTCAATTTTGAGATGTGCCTGCGGATTGTTTCAACAATCCTGATAAATTTGCATATCAATGATTTTATTAAACATTTTGAATTTTTTAAACCCTCACAATGTAAATTTCCACTTTAATGCACATGAAAGTGACATCGATTTTGGAAGCAGATATGCCATGAGTGTGCAATGAAGAGCTCACGCAAGCCTTTATGATGACACTTGAATTTTTCAATGATTTTTTGTATCAATTTTAAAAAACATAATGAGATGATTAGAAACTTATGTACGCATGCATTTTAAAGTGAGTCAAGTTGAATCTCATTTGAGTTCAATTTCAAATCTAATTGAAGGGTTGCAAAATATTTTTCATGTACGCGGGTTTTTAAATTACTGTTTGCGGATCTGATGACGCATAAGCAATTTCGATTTAATTTGCGAGCACATATGGCTCATGCAGACACTCTAATCTCTGTCAAGCGATTAACTTTTCACTCAAAAAATCCCTCACTAAAATTTTTGCGAATTTGACCACACAAAAAAATCAAATTAAAATGGAATTAACATTTTTTCTGACCTTCGAAATTGTTTTAAATTTTTTTAAGTTATTCATCTGACACACGTCTAAAAATGCCCGCATAAAATCCTTGAAATTCACCCACCAGTGAACAAACACTAACTCAACAGAAAAACTTTTTCGTGTGAATAAAAAACTAGAATAAAAATGAAATCAAAAGTGAAAAGATAAACATTGCGTATTGTTGTAATAGAGACACGCAAAAGGTTGATGAGAAAGAGATATTTGAAGGGGTTTGTTTAGTTTTCTGCTTGTGCGGTGCGGTGCATGGGATAATGAACAAAATCAACACGGAGAAAAATCAACCCTTAATTTACCATTTTTTAAAACCATTTTGCAGTCACCAGAAATTCTTTTTTGTTGTCTATCCGAAAGTAGTTTAGAGAACTGAAATAAAAACACATACAAGGGTTAAATTTCATCCCTCAAATGAGCCTACAACAGTGATAAGTTGCCGAATCAGTTTAATTACTGTCCGGATATGAAAAGAGCATTGAAACCCTTTCGCTTGTAATCTGATATAGAAAATATTCAGCGACCAGCATTTTGGCCATTAAAAGGACATGATGAATTGCAACAAAGAGATGTGAAAAATATTTTTTATGAATTAATTTAAACTCTTTTTTGTTGCTTGCATTGTAGGCAAACAATCAGCACAATAAATGTCAAAACTCTCGAGTGCCGCGATAAGATTTATTAACTTTAGCATACGCTGCTCATCGTGTGAACTCTTTAGAGTGAATTTGAATAATTTTCATGCTGGTAGGCGATGATCAGCATCAAATTTGTTAACACACCACTAAAAATTGAAATTTTTCAATTTATTCGAAATTTGCATAATTTTCTTGTAAATATTTCAAGAAGCAAATCATGTGGAAAATTTTAAACATCAGCGAATGCTGGTATGTGGATGTGTCAATTATTATTAAAAATCCTTTTGAATTATTTTCTCTTTGACATCATTTGAGGTAAAAAATTCTTTGTGATGCTAAAAATCAGGAAAGCGAGCGAGAGAAAAAACATCAAAGAATTTCCGCAAAATGATCATTAAAAATGCTTTTGCGAAAACGAAGCGATAATTAATTACGAGAATGGATGAAATCTCCCTCGAGGCTTTCAAACTGAGTGAAAGACATCAAAAGTTATCACATGTCTGTCGCGTAATTTTATGATTAGAAAGATTTTCCTGCAAATGCAAAAAAATCTCTCACGAGACAAGAAATTTGTGTAATGCGTAAAATATGAAACAATTTAAGCTGTCGCCATAAAACCGCTAATTTATTATCACCGTAACTATGTTCATCCCAAAAATTCTTAAATTGTATCTAAATGATCGTCATTAGAACTCATTTGTGCCTCAAAATTGTGCATTTCACATGCCAACAACACCCTGGAGAATTTTCAAACCCTTCTTCTTTTTACCTTTTAAATTATTGCTCATATCGCATCATGTTTTGTGCCATCCTCATGACACTCACTCGTCAACTCAACTCAGAAGGGAGACAAGAAGATTTTTAAATTTATCGCATTTAGCCCTAAGAAGAAAAAGAAGATTTGTCGGTAATAAAATTTGTAAACAAAAACTATTGTGATGAAAATGAAAATATTGCAACATTTTATTGATCAACTTTCCTTCCTTCCAAATTTTATTTTCTTGTCCTATAAAAAATGGATGAAAAAAAATTTAATGAACAATTTTATTCATTTATTTTTGACATCGTAAAAAATTTTCACATTGTTGGAATTTAAAGGTAAAGCCATGAATATCAAAAAATCGAAAAAGTGTTTTTCATTCAATGACTTTTGGATTTATTGCTGTGCTTTTGCTAAAAGTATATCGAGGGTTTTTTTGCTCTCAAACAGATAAAAATTATCGCTAGACATTTTAAATGTGCACAGGATTAGACAATTAAATACTCTTAAGTATAAAAATAATATTTTTACACAACATTGAAATGTTTGCACATGAAACGTTCAAGTGCTTTGGCTGATTTGCGTCAGAAAGTCCTCGAGTAAATCAGATTATCGGATTAAATTTTAATTTTGCACTCAAAATTAAAAATAAAAATATATTTCAGTATTTTATTATAAAAAATTTAAAATGGACAATTTTTAAATTTAAATAACGTCTCTCTATTAATTTTTGTTCTATTTTTAGTTTAATTAAAATTTTATTAGACAATAACCACTTCAAATCTTATCAATTTCTGGATTTCACCACCTGTTCTTACACTTAAGATAAATTTGAAATTTCTGATAAGATTTGGTTATCCTATAAAAGCGCGAGCAACTAAACCCACTTCCTCACTCTCGATTGTACGTTCATTCAGACTCAAGAAAATGTTTAAGTTGTTCGCTTTCATTTTACTCATTGCGAGTGCAAGTGCATTTTGGTCAAGATGTGAAGATTTGCCTGATGTAGAAACTGCTGATAATGTTACTGGAGCATCTTGTAGCAGACTTCTCAATAGATGTATTGCGACTCGCGGACAAACTTTGACTCTCGAGATTTTCTTTACGCCTCTTCAAGCTCACACTGATCTACCCATCGCAGGAATTATCTCACATAACTTACTACCATTTCCAGTTATTGTAAGAAAAAACTTATATAACTTTTGAATTTTTAAACATTTTTTCTTCTAAATTCAGGTTGCATTCAATCCTCCAAATGGTAAAGTTAAATTACTTTAAACAATCTCATAATTATTTTTAAAATTTTAGACAACGCATGCAGCAATTTGTATAACGCAGAAACTAGAGAGTTAATTCCATGCCCAACAGAACCAAATGTTCGCAAATTGTGGATTGTTACAATGAATATTCCAAATGTCCCTTCACAACTTCCAGCTCTTACTGGTGCAACTTTGAGAAGTGAGTTTTCATAAATTTTATTATAAAAATAATTTCTTAATTTCTTTTCGTTCCAGTGACTATGTCTTCAGGAGCTAACACTATCGGATGCACGAACGTCAGAATTGATGTCGTTTAAGTAATGACGTAACATATTCGCGATAAGATAAAAGTTTTATTTTTAAGAACATTAAAATATTTTTGATTAAAATAAAACTTTTACAAAAAAACAAATTAGATTTCTTGTGATCCAAAAGTGACAGTCCAAATTAGATTTCAAATCCTCGAGTGAATATGCACAAAAAAAATATGTGATTTATGTGGTTAATAACAAGGATTTACTCTGTGAGACATTCCGACTCGACTAATAAATGTAAGCAAATATTTTTCCTCATTTTAGAATCCTTTTTTACATCGCTTTTGTGACATATCTCGAGTTGATATCTCATGAGAGACAAAAACTATCCCCATGAAACAAAGAAATTTATTCAAATATGAATTTCACATATTTTTATGTTTTTATTTTTTTCCATGCATGCATAAGGAAAAATCTTTTTCACACTTTATCATAGATGACCAGAAAATGGACATTTGAATGGATTTCACTTGTTTATTCATGAACTCTCAGCATTTGTGCGAAAGGGAAAAATATTTATGAGAAATTGACGAACTTGAATAGCTTTTTCAAGGGTTTATGTGAAAGGGTTGGTGAATGAGGGAAATTTATAAAAATCATCAAAATGAAAAAATCCTTCAAAAGATTTAAAGAAAAATTAAAAACTTTTCTCTAAATTTTAAAACTTTTCACTCCTTTTCGTATCTCTTTCAATCTATTTGAAATACCCAACGATGTATATGGAGCATATACATTGAAACTGATGGATGAATGGATTCGAGATAAGAGCAACTTGAACTACATATAAAACTGATCTCGATGAAAGTGCCAAGAGTGAAAAATTCAATTTCAGATTCAAAACCTTGGAGCTGAGAGAAAAAAAGGTTATAAGATAGCAAAATGATGAGAAAGACCTTTAAATTTATGGCAAAATTATCATTTTTTGGTTCACTTTATTTTGCCATTTTACGATCATCCCCAATTTTATGTCCTTACTCGAACACATCAGCCAGACAATGACAATGATGAAAATTTCATATTCGTGTTTATCTATTACAAAGTTTTTATGTGAAAATGCAGGATTTTTTTATTCATCGATGAGAAGATTGATAGGAGAGAAGCTGGAGGACAAAAAAGGACTTAATTACATTCCATTAATTCCGCTTATATTCATCAATCATCATCAACTCACATCGTGGATGTCCAGCAGATATTTTTTTACAAACAAAGTAAAATTCGCTGAAAAAAGTATCAAATGAAATTTGAGAATCATCTCGGACTGTCTGGATGTCCATCTATACATCTCCTCTGCAATTTGTTAATGCCTCGAAGCAATTCCATCCGCACATCGCTACTGAAGTACTTTTATCATCTCCACAGCATGTGCTGGTGCACACAGAGGAAAAAAATTCATCAATCCACTCAGTCGCAGTCTCACCGCGAGAGAATACAATGTGAGCACGTAAGCATGTACACATCGAATGAAACATATTAAATTTAATGTAGTTATGCAGTGACGACGATGATGATGAAACACAAACGAGATAAATAAACTCAACTGCTGAGGATGTTTTTTAGGGGGAGGAAAAAAATATCTCTGCTTCAAAAAGCGAGAATATTACAATGAAAAGTTGGTAAATATTTAATATTTCACGTGAATGATTGCATTCATTTTCATCATCAGCGTCGTCTGTCTTCTTCACCTCCTTTCGCGCTCTCGTTATCAAAAGATTTTTCCTGGCATCATGAATGGATGAATGTGGTGGAAATTGTTAAGGAATATGAAAATTGCTTCAATGAATTTTTTGTATGCATTGCATTGAGGCAAGGTGAGGAATTTTTAATTTCAAAAAATATTTAACAACTTGTTGAAGAGTTTTCATCCCCTGAACAAAATTTCTCTCCAACCACAAGCACAATTCAGGAAATTAAATTCATTTCTTTGTGCATTTTAATCAAAGCATCAACGGATAGTTTTTCTCATTTTTCACACTCTTAAATGCGATGACTCAAAACAAAAACAAGATTTGCTCAAAATGTTAATCAACTTTTGCTCCGCATATTCTTCTTATTTTTCATCAGCAATGAATCACCTCATGAATGACTCACATCTCACTTGTTCCCTCTATACACACACACATATTTATGCATGATGAGATTTTACCTTGATTATAACAAAACAACATCGAGTGAGTAATTTAAAGAAATTGAATGCAGTTTTGTGCTCTGATTTTCACTTCAGGAATGTAACTCGGAGTGAATAATGGAAATAAAAGGGGGATGAGAAATGGAGAAATTCCGAAGGTAGAATTATAAGCCACGAGGGAATGATTACAGTCATAATGAGAATTCCACAAAAGTTGTTTGGAAAACTATGTATATGTAAAAAATAAAGTGTGATGGAGAAGTTAATGAGATTACATGCAAAGAGAGTGAAAGTCTTTGAAACGATATCGAAAAATTTCAATTCATCTTAAAAAAGTTTTAGTTGCAAAAATCGATTTGTTCCAAAAATCCATAAAGCACTTTTTTATGAGTTTGATGCACTTAAAAATTTCCCGCTCGTATTAATTACGAATTGATTGTCGAGTGACTCTTTTTTATGGCTTTCTACCTTCCCTTCTTATTTTTATCCTTTCCCACTTTAGAAAATACAAAAAGTATCGTTGAAGAAAAATGATATCGATTAAAAATTAAGAAGACTTCAATTTTACAGCCAGTTTATTGGGATTTGATTCATGTGCATGCGAGTAGATTTTGGCATTTTATTTCCTTCTCGCCATGCTGAGATAAGTTTCAAGAAGATTTTCAAAATGCGATAATGTTTTGTAATAAAAAGACTTTTATTGACTTTGCCTTTTGTGCTTGTCATTGAGAGCTGCTAAAAGGTGAATTTTCTATTGTGCGCACCTCTTGGGAACGAGAAATCTTTTAATATGCTCGGAGGATATCATTAACCCTTACATTTAATAACACTTCATTGCACATTTTCACTCTCCTTTGTTGCTAATTTTGTTTCATTACCGAATTTGCTCGCACATTGTTGTAACTCATGAATAAGATGAAGCAACATTTTATGTATTTCTCGCTATTTTGACATTAAAGGATTTTTGGGGTAAAATAAATTTGAACGATGATCAATAAATTGAGGAAAATATTTTGTCATTTCACTTATTAAAAAATTTTATGAGAAAAATATTTTTAGAAATTAAAAACTGAGCCATAATAAATTTCTCAACTGAATAATTTTGCATCAAAAACTTTTCAATTTTGGCAGCAACAAATATTTGCCCTAAAAAATCTTGCTCATCAGTTTTGACAAGACAAATTTTTTAGGGTCACACAGTGGTTTTCAAGGTTCAAAAATTGACAAAAAATATATAGGGAATTTTTTCTCGTTTTTCCCCTAATTAGATAAATTTGTGGCATAATCCAATTCTTTTTGTTGAACTTTTCTGGTGGTGAATTTTTTCGAGTTCTTTCATGCATTATCATTGATTATTTTTATATCCTAAATATCTTGATTAAATTGTCATCATTGCATGGTGTATTGAATCGCAATTGTGGTCGCAAAATAATTGGCTTAATCGCATCAGTGTCCAAAGTAGCGTGAAATTTATTGATTTGAGAAGGAAAATTTTGAACAATTTTTTTGCCTCACACCAAGTTTGAATTTTCGTCAACATAATTTTTTGCTTCTATGATAATTCCACTTCTTTTCAGTGTGCACTTGAGCATGCATCATCACCAGAAATAATACCACTCCACTTTTTACCCACTGACATGCATTTCAGCTCGTCTTTCATCATCAAAAGACAATGCAAAATGCATAAAAATGTCAACAACTTGTTGAGAATTTTTTAACTCTTCTTTTTAGCTGCAGGCTTTTCAAAAGCGAGAGAAAATTTTCTATGTATACATGGATGATGATGAAAATCCCTCAATGCGTTTATTTGCACATCGAAAATTGCGTAATAAAATATCGAGCGAGAAAATTTGCATACAATGCACTTTCTGAGTTCAACGAACTGCTCCTGCATTCATTCATTCTGTGCCGATGTGCGTATGTGCGTCAACATCAACCGGCTTTAAAGTTTTAATTGTGAATGCATAAGCGTCTTACAATTTATTATTGCACAATTACGCATACACTCCATCTCAAACATGAGCGTCATTGTAATTTTGATGTAAAAGGGGAGAATTTCATTCTGAAATTGATTTTTCATCTCGCATGTAAACATTTTATGATGGGGATGAAAACTTTTTAATTGTAAAATTCAACAAAATCAAAGAAAATTCTAATATTTTCGCACAGTATTTTATAAATCAATAATTTACCATCCCTCGACCGTTTTACATGCACAAATGCATATTTATAGGTCATTCACACTGAGCATAGAATAAAATGTGGGACCGAGTTGAGATTTTGCCTCTTGACATCCTCAACAGCAGCATTTTGATGGAGATTTTATCAAACTTTGTACCTTGATGCAGGTCATGATGAAGAAGAAAGTTGAAATGAAATGGAAAAATTCTTCTTTTGTGTTCGATTCTATTCAAATAAAAAATCCTCTTTAGTTTTTTAGTTCCTGAATATTTTTTTGCCAGCCACTCGACAGTTTTGCATCATGAGAAAGGTAAAAATTGAGTTGTTCAATGAAAAGTAAAAGGAAAGAAAAAAACGTGCAAAACGTTGTGAATTTAAATCGAGAAAAAGTTTTTCTTTCTTCGTAGTTGAGGAAATTTATTTTTTCTCTTTATTGTTGCTAATACACGAGGAAGAAGGGAAGTTGGAGAGGAAATGACGATCTGAGTTAAATAGATAATGATGCTGATGAGAATGGTGCACCTTGTGTTAAGAACTTTGTATTTATATAAAGCAACTTTAATAAGAAACAAAGTGAAAAACTTTTAATTTAAAATCAAAAAATAAAGCCAAGAAATTCAGCAAATTTTTTTGCCATCGGCTCTTCAAAAATATTTTTATAGTAAAATCTAAATTGCAAATAATTGCGAAAGTATAAAAAAATTTATCCGATTTTTTATTTGCCATCGGGCACACGTCAGCATCGATTGTTATTTTTATTCTGCTAAATCTCGATCGGGAAGGATTTTTTTATTCGCCACATGTTTGAAATTGATTTCCAATTATTGACAAACATCGAACTCGATTTTGCAAAGAGTTCAATAGATGTAGATTTTTTATGTACACAAAATTCACTGATTAATTGCGCAAACATATTTGCACTAACCATAATCCGATATCAATACTCAATAACGGAATGTATTCAGAACATGAGTGCATGGTTTTGTGTATCTGACTTTGTTTGGCTGGTTGTTTAAAATAAAGTTAAAAATCCTGCAATATAAACTATTGAAAGAATTTCATCATTAATCTTATTTATGCATAAAAAATCATCATCTTTAAAATTTTAGTTTAAGAAATTTACAGAAGCATAAAAAATTCATTTTCTCTAACTAATCCGTCAATTTATGCGACAGCAACAAAAAATTCATCACAATGTGTTTACTTATGCACAACATAATCGATTAAGTTAATTAATTAAAATCATCTAAATGGCTTTTTGATTCTCACACATGTGCTTGTGATTTTAATTCATTAATCATCATTATGTAAAATTCGTAATCTTATGATGACATCTCATGAATATCAAAATCTTATTTTGCATTTTGTGTTCAGGTAAAATTTGCACAAAACTTATTTTTGCATCTTAGAGAATGATTTATTGCGATAAAATGCCAGTCATTAAAAGAGGAAGAAGAAGAAATCACCTCAAGTTGGTGCAAGCGATAGATTGATGGATAAAAATCTTCTTTGTTCCTCGCTTAATTTCTCTTTAATATTCTTTCCTATTTCTACTTATTCCTCGCTCCTTTTTAGGGTCAATCAATTTCTTTGTTGTGTCATTAATTATTTCTCCATCATAACAATCGGTCATGGTTCATTTACTTCTGCAACTTTTATTTTAATGTGAATAAATTATTACCAGAAATAATTACTGACAAAGTCGAAATTGATTGAATTGCATGAAAATTAATATTTTTGGGTGACTTCTAGATTTAATGAAATATTTTGAGACTTCAAGAGTGAAATTGTTTGTTGAATAAATATGAAAGGTTGACAATAATTATTGCTTATGATCTCAAATAGTGAAGCCAAATTTTACTGTTTTCACTTTCTAACTTTAACATCAGCATTATGACCTACAACAATTACCACCTGAATGTGACCCAAACTAAATAATGGAAATTAATTACCTTAATTGAGTTTCCCAACTAAAAAGCTTAACAAATACACACAAATTCAATGAAATTTAATCGCATGTGAAACAAAACATATTTTATTGATTGGAATCTAATTCAAATATTGAACAAAATGAGAATTATTTTCTCACAATCGACGTGATCAGCATGACATATCGAAATTAAATATTTATGCTGATAAAAATTTATTTACTGACATTTATCTCAATCTGCATACAATTCTCATTATCTTCTTCATATTTTTTAAAAGATCTTTTAAGGATGAACAAAAAACTCTCACCGTGTCATATGTAAGAATGAGTAAATCTTGTGTGTGAAGCTGTTAGGGATAAAATCTTGAGGGTAAATTTTTCTACCCCTCGAAAACGTGAAATCACCTTAAGGAAGACTGCATGTGCATAATTTATGAATATCACGTTATTAATGACTGTGTGTGCATAGTAATTTCATCAGGTTCACAACCCAACCTGACTTAACAATAATTCAATTCACCATGCAGTGAAAAATGTTGTTGATATTTACGATAATGATTGAATTATGCTATTTTTTATTGACATTGATCCTCTGATTTGATTCTCACAAATTTTGCATAAATCTTCTATGCGGTTGTCTCTTAAACTCATCCTTTTAACAGTTGTTCCCATAGCTGCGCATTTTGTCATTAATTTTTATGACAATTTCTTTCAATTTGTTCTTTTCGAGATTTTGCATGAGAAAAGAATAAGAAACGATGCGGTTTTATGAGATTCAGTTCATAAATAACTCTTTTAAAAAATCTTACCAGCACAAAAGTTTTCTCATAAAAAAATTAAAAGCGATTATGATGAAACCAAGTGGAAGAAGTTGCTGACAAAATATTAATTAAACAACTTTTTATTTGGTTGCTGTGATGCAGTGACAAAAGTCAAAGGATGAAAAGATTACAAGCAAAAAAATTTATTTGAGGAGGTTGAAATTAAAACTGAAGAGGGTTCAAAAATATTTTATAAATTTTATTTTAAGCACAAAAATTCCCTCAATTTTCGGTCATTCACAAACATCCAGAATAACAAGATTTTTCCTTGTGTCTTGTGTCAACTTCAACAACTTGAACTTTTCCTTTTGTTAAATTTCTTCCTTCCCTTGGCAAACATTTTCTCACTTCTTTCTTCTCCCTCCATTCTCAATTCCTCATTTCTTTCCCTCCAACCCCGATTACTGACCAAAAAATCACAATAATAATCATTCATACTTGCACAATGACTTCTTAATTTTTTTTTCTCCTTTTCGTAGGGTTGAAAAACTGGAAAACAAACAATTTGAGACATTTATCATCTCATTTTCAGCGAAGTTTAATGGTTCATCATTATTTTTTATCGCATCGCCACGATTAACTTTTTGCGCTTCGCCTTTCGAATGAATTTTTAGTGCATGAAACTTTTTTTAACCCTTTTAGATTTTTTTCTAATTTGATTATAAAAAATTATTTTTTGTCTTGAATTTAGAACAAGTCGAATGATGATGAGAGTGATGAATATAAATTGCAAATCAGCCTTTCGTTATGCATCAAAGGAAAGAAATTTTTCTCATCGTCATTTTTTAAAAGTTTTATTAATGATAGTTTGAGAAAAATCTTATTTTGGCGTCATTGTGACTGGAACGAGTTTCATGTGTGAGAATTTCGAGGGAAACTGCAAACAAAAATCAACTTTTAAGGTAGGCAGATTCAATTAATCATCGAATAAAAAGCAGCATCAATAAAAGTCGTCGCAAGATAATTTTCTGCGTGATGAAAAAAATACAAAAGATATTTTAAAAAAATCGATGAGTAATCAAGCGAAAACCAAAAAATAAAGAAGGAGAAAAAACTAATAGTTGGGTTGTGGTGCGATTACTGCTTGTTAGCTATTGGACGAGGTGATCGAGTGACTCACTTCCTTTTCATGAGAAATCTCTTCAGTCTTGCCGGTGCAATATTTTTTAACATCGAAACGAAAGAGAAAAAAATGTGAATAAACTCGAGCGATGAATCATTTTTTGTTTATAAACGAAAAGAGATTTTTGTATGAGCACTGATTAAAATTTAAATCAAAGTTAAGCTCATTAGGTCCACGTGCTCATAAAGAGTTAATTAAAATCCAACTAAAAATCGCTTTAATGACTCTGTAGATAATTTTCATAATCGCTTTTGGCAGGTGCTTGTCTAATTTCTCAGAACAAAATCAAAGAAGAAGTTCCGTAAAAACTCACAAATTAGTTAAAGAGCAAATAATTTGACAAACATTTGAAGATTTCTAGTTTAAATATTTATACCACACGTTCATTGTTCAAACTTCAAGTGACGCCAAAAACAATTTTTTATTAAATCTCGATCGATTTAATTTTAATCCTAGCACATGCATAAAAAATTGCTTCACATCAAGCTCATCTTATATTGAGTCATTAGCATTAATTAAAGCTCACATACATGCGAGACATTAGCAAATTGATTAACGGCTCAAAACACGTCGACGCGTCTATGTCTCGGATGTATGTAAAAAATTTACTTTTAAATATTCAATTACGACGTAGTTCAAGCTGCATTATTGCGCAATATTTTTTTTGTGTGGAGATTACAAAAGTGTCAACTAAAAATAAAAATTTAAATCGTGGCTTCAAATGCTGATAAGAGTTCTATAGAAAGTGCGCAGTAATAAAGTCTCGATAATCAACCGATGAATGTGCTTTGCATAGTTTAAAATTTTATCATGAAAGTTTTTTAAAATAATTTTTCATCCCTTGCATGCATTTACAATCACTCGCTAAGAGCCTAAAAATTTCTCGCATCAAGCCGAGTAAAAATATTCTAATCTCTGTGTGTGGCATATTTTTACATAAAAAATACGATCATGCTCAGTTAGTCGGCCGACGACCCAAAAAATTCCACCACTCTGACTCACACCCCAGCCCATCTGCCTCTCATTCTTTCACCCAGCCTGTCTCAATGCCAAAAAAGAGGCAAACGAACGCTGAGCCGAAAAAAAAATCGATGAGAAATGTGTTGAGGCAGGTCTGGGTTGAATGTACTGCAATGTGCCGAAAATAAAAGCCGCAGACGGAAAAAGTGGATGATAAAAAGCTGTTTTTAGTATCACTCATATGTGTTTTGCAAGATTCAGTATTATGGAATGTCGTAAAATATTATCAGCCATAAAAAGTGTATCATTGCCACACACACACACACGGATAGTGTGAGCTTTCATTGATGATAACATAAATTTATAGTTTAGCAGGATATCGGCAATTTTATCGAGTTGAGGTCATTGGCACATTGATGATGATTTTATCGATTAACAATTTTTTGGTTCATCAGTCGGCAGTTCGTTGCCATTTCCCTCGATTATTTTGCAATTTTTCACGTACGAAGCTTGGATAGTCGAAAACATTTACATCTATTTATCATATTGTGAGGTTTTCAAAAGCAACAGCAGCAGTTTGTTGTGCATTCATTTTTTTATATGGATAGAAAGAAAAAGCTGAGTAATAATGGAATGAATGTAAAAAAATTCTTCCATCAACGAAATTGCTGTATCCAAGTCACTTTATAAGCTCGCAAGGAAAATGAGCATAAAAGTGCTGGCAATAATTTATCAATTTCACAAAACACTCTTCAAGCTTTTTCTTCTTTTCTGCTTGCTGGTGTGAATGAAAGATTGTTGCACATTAAACGAGAATTTTTCATTCTCAAAATGATGACAATAGAAAAAGATTTTACCCAAAAATAAATGGAGGAAAAAGGACAAGTTTGGGAAACGTAGACAAGATGATGATGATGATTTGGACATTTGAAATATAAAAATAGCTTAATGTGGATCAAATCGAAAATGTCTGAAATATTGAAGAAGAAAAATTTTTTTTTGCTATTTTAAGAATATTTAAATTAAAAAATCCTAAAAATTCTTAAACCACGAGTGAACTAATAAAATCTCATTAAATTCTGCAAAAGAAAGATGCAACATCGTCGATGTAATAAACTTGCTTCTTCCTCAACCGAAAGCGAGCTGTAAAATTTCACTTTTTACACGAGATGAAAGCTGGTGTAAGGATAAAAAATTTCTTTTAAATACTTTAATTAATTATCTCTCACTCTCAGATCTGCTTTGCATCTTCTTTAAAAGTTAATGGTTTGCAAAGGAGCTGCTCTCGAAAGAAATTAAGAGAAGAAGAAAAAATTGCAAAAATCCCTTTTTAATGAATTTATTTTTAAACTTCTTCGCTCCTCTTTTTAGTATTTATATAAAGATTCACATAAAATTTTATGATTATTTGTTTTCTGAAGGAGATTTTCACTCACAAAAGGCGACGGAAGAGAATGAATGACTTTGTAATGTTTTTTTTTCGTGTGGACTTTGTGGGGTTGAGAAAGATTTTTTTGCAAACCTAAATCAAAAATTTAAACAAATTCCAATATAAAAATTCCTAAAGGAAGAAGAGCATAAAATTTTATGTTGCAATCTCGTGACAGTTTTTTTAATTTTAATTTTTATGACAAAATCGAAATCATAAAATTTAACGATTTCGCGAAAGTCTTACAGCGGTTCTGCGCGTATCACATTTCGTTTGCTATTCAGCTAATCTTCAATGAAATACTGACTTAATAAATGTCATCGCAATGCCACCATTGTGACTACAATCTTTCTCTCTCAACTGCGGATCGTCTTAAAGCAATAAAAATGAATTTTCTCTTGCTTGTTGACGATAAAAATGAGGGTTGAAAATGTTCATTGTTGTAGTTAGCGGAATTATGCGAAAGTTAAAACACCTGGTCATCAACTTATGAGACTTATTATTCGAACTGTACATCGGTATGGCGTGCATAAATATGAGAAATAGACTTATGAGTAATGGCTTAAAGAATTCTGAAAGTCAAAGGATGGAAATTTATATTATTTTATATTAAAAACTCATTTTTTGAACTTCAAAACCTTTAAAAATCAAAAAAATTCTCAACCCTTGATTTCAATTTTTTTAGTTCTCTTTTTCCTCAATTCCATCGCATGAACAGCACCAACTCTTTGGGTGACTCATCAACCCTTTCATGTCTTCATCTTTTCTGCATATTTCAGGTTGATTGTCTGCCTCACAAAATTCTTCATGCATGACACAAAAGACATAAGTGCACACACACATGCTTTTCATGACTATTCAGGTGGAAAAAGAAGCTCATTGCATTTATTTTGTTGGACAACAAGTTCAATCAAATGATGAAATGGAAGTTTATTTAATTTTGATAAAATGCAAATTCAGATTTGTAAATTTTGATAAATTGTGACAGGTTGAGTGATTGCAGGAAAATAAATTGAATTGAAAACTAGTTTTGAGGAGGTTCAAAAGGAATCGAAAAGAATCACTGCACTAGTCGCAACCTGAGAACGAGTTTTTATTCATGTCTTTTCTATCTTCATCCGATCAGCGATCAGCTGTGATTCAATGCAACTTGCATGCTGGAAATGCGAAAACTACGTCTTAATTTTTTATTCTCTCGGTCAACAACAAAATTCATACATTGAAGATTTATCAGAAATGTGCGATTGATTTGACAGCAATAACGTGTGCTGCAAACCCACATTCAAGGTCTCACTCGTTCTGCACACAACATCTCTCTCTTCATATGCACATAAAAATGCATTGAGCCAGTGCGAACCACACGATTTCAATTGATCGAGTATTTTATTTGCCATGTGCTTGCTATTAGCCTGCAGTGACTTGTGCAATAAATTTTAATCAACTTTAATGATCATCGACTGTTAATCGATTGACTTCCAAATGTAATTTGTAAGTGTCTAATTAGATGAAATTTAGAGGTGTGGATGTGACTCAGGTTGCACGGTAAAAATTTGTTTTTCAGACTCTATACAGACACAATAAAGTTTAAGTCACTGCCATATAATTTATTACAATTTTCTAATTCTTCTTCTTTTCACTTTATTGCTTCCATTAAGCTGAAAAACTAATTTTCGAAATAGCGCGACATGCAGGACAAGTCACATAGAGTCAAAATGACATTCGCATTCACGAAGTTCACGAACTGGCGTGGAAGGAACTTTTCACAGAGTTAAATAAATTTATATCCAACAATAAATCTGCAAGAGAGTCCATAAATAGCACTTAATTTATCCTCACACACGCGAAATGCGATGAACTTCATTCGAACCACACAAACCCAAAATAAAATTTTACGCTCGCATTCGAAAATCATCAACGAAGCAAATTTTGCATGCATTTTCATTTCGCATACGTGCTAATCACACGAGGCACTCGCTGTCGATTATATTATTACTCGCTTGCTGTTCCTCATTTTGTTGTTGATGATGTGTAGGAGAAAATGCCGCAAAAAAGAGTCGATGAACTCATATAAAAGTTTTTTTGTGTACATTTACAAATTGTGCAACAAGTTCAAAGCCAAACAATTTTTTTGCTGATTCTCTCTTTTTAATGGTTTTCGTTTGGATACAAAAAAATTATATTTTATTGCAGATTTTATATTGAATAAAACCACAAATTGGCATCACAAATAAATCAAAGCACGTGCGAGCAAAAATAAATTTTTCATAGATGGGATTTTTTAACTTAAGGATTCGAACCTTCAAACATTCAAATTATTTTGTATTTTTTTTATTTTATTTTCTAAAACTTAATTTAAATATAAATTTATTTTCAAATCTTTCACCAAGAGAATTTTTAATCATTAATTTTTCCTTGCGGTCTTATCCAATAAAAATTTACTCTATCGACTCTCATCGCTATATAGCTCACACAATAAGTCACTCCACAATAAAAGCATTAATCGCGTCTAATAATATCAGCAATAATAATGAGCAACACCAGTAGTAGCAGTGAAAAAAGAAATAAGAAGTTAAAAACAGGTTTTTTATTTTACGAACGAGCCTCGCGGCTGCTACTGTGCGCAGCAACAACTTAGAGTCAGCCACAAAACAGATGATATGGATCTTGTAAGAAGAAATTGAAGTTGAGCACGTAATAAAAGATTGCAATTGCAAAAAAACATCTGATCAAACACGTTGTCATGTTGCTGTGTACGAATTTAAATGTTAATTAAATTATTGTGATCTAAAGCGATTTTCTGCTAGTCTCATATGAGAGGTGTCTTAAAATTTCATAAATAATTTTTAATGTTTAAAAAAATGCGCATCAAAGAATCCTCCAATAAAATAATTGCAGGCAAAAATTAATTACTCAATTTAATCTCATTGATGCAATGATAAAAGCAATTGTTGGCAGAATTTAATTGCGCAATTGCTGAAATTGAATTAATTTTCAGTTTTAAATGCAACCAGCATCGAGCCTGAAACTGAGAGTCCGAGAAATGTCAATTTTAATCGAGTGCGCGAGTACAATTGCGATGATGGCGTTGAGGAAGAAGAAGGATTTAATTTCATAACTTAATGACACAAGAAAAAGTCATGAGTTGATTGCAACAAAGGAAGAAGAAGAGATTCGACACAAATCTTTTATTTATTGCTCCTTTAACAACGGCTTGCACTTCGATTTCACTCTTTATAATGTGAAATTTATTCAGGACAGACTAATTAAACTTGATACCTTTCCAAGTCAGTGTCTGCCCATGTGCGCAATAGTTACAACCTTAATCTCGTGTACCGTTATGTGAGAAGCAAGCGAGACACGCATTCGAAGAAGTTCTAGCTTAGTCATTTGAATATTAACTGAAACTTACTTATCTCTTTTTAAGGTGCATGTAAAATGTCTACATGACTTTATAAATGTGCTAATGGATTTAGACAGTCGTAAGATTAGAATTGACCCATAAAAATTAATTGAAAAAGTTTCACTTTATTTTGAACTCAATAAATGTTTAATAATTTTCATAAGTTCAAGTTTTTTTTGCGTTTTATCAGAAAGAGAAAAATAAATGTTTTTTTTTGAGTTTTATTAATTAGTAATTCGACGTAGTGTGATACAAAATCCTCATAATTTATTTTGCTATATGTAATCTTTAAATTAGATTTTAGAAAATAAAATAAAAAGAATACAAAATAATTTGAATGTTTGAAGGTTCGAATCCTTAAGTTAAAAAATCCCATCTAGGAAAAATTAAATTTTTGCTCGCACGTGCTTTGATTTATTTGCTTATTTTCTATGCCAATTTGTGGTTTTTTAGCGTAACCCACAAAGTGGTGTAACGCTTATATGCTCGTGATTCCGTCCGTCCGTCCGTCCGTCCGTCCGTCCGTCTGTCCGTCCGTCCGTCCGTCTGCACAAGCGAGATCTCGGTCCCTGGACCAGCTAGAGACTTCTAGTTTTCGCCAGATGGTAGCTCTTAGGGTCTATATGTGCAGGCACTGACTATTTTTTGAGTCATGACCTATGGTCGTGCCATGGACGGCCATAACGTCCATTTTTCATACAAATTTTCTCTTATATGGCTTCATGGGTATCGTTGAACTCGTGATTGGACCAGAAATCGATTGGTATTGATTTGTAACTTGACCAGGAATCGATTGACATACATGATTTTTCGAGTCGTGACCTATGGTCGTGCCACAGACAGCCAAAATGTCCATTTTTCAGAACTATGGCTTCATGGGTATCGTTGAACTCGTGATTGGACCAGGAATCGATTGATATAGATGATTTTTGAGGAATGTCCATCATGGACGGCCAGTAGTGCCACGGACAGCCAAAATGTCCATTTTTCAGAACTATGGCTTCATGTATCTCGTTGAACTCGTAATTGGACCAGGAATCGAATGGCATTGATGATTTTTGAGGAATGTCCATCATGGACGGTCAGTAGTGCCACGGACAGCCATAATGTCCATTTTTCAGAACTATGGCTTCATGGGTATCGTTGAACTCGTGATTGCACCAGGAATCTATTGACATAGATGATTTTTGAGGAATGGTCGAACAGGACTGCCACGGACAGCCAAAGTGTCCGGATTGACTTAAACTCATTTTTTATGCACTTGATTTTCAAACACTGATCTGTTACAAGTGGGTTACGCGGCAACACCCACGTGTGGGTTTTGAAACATTTTTTCAATCTAATGTCATACATAAATTTTTAAAAAGTAAATATTTTAATTTTCATAACTTTAAATTTAGAGAAGAACATTAATTTTTTTGAACCTTTTTAAGTTTTCATCCCTTGATATTTAATCCCACAAAAAAATCAAAAAATGTAAAAAAATTAATTTTAAACTGATTAAAATCGCTCTATTATTTTTCTTAAAACCATAATTCAGTTTAATCGCACACCTCCGCACACTTCTATAGAGAGAAGAAAAAACATTGTAAAATTGCGGTTTTTTAATACCTCTCTCTCCTTCCGACAAAAACCGATAAAAATGTAACCTTGAGATAGTTCAAGACTTATAAAAAAGAGGCGAAAAAGTACACAGTGAAAAAAAAGAGTGAGAGAGAGAAGAAAAGATTGCGATAATTTTTATTCTTCTTCCTTCATCAACAAATAGGCATCAATTTCAAGCGAGAACATGTTGAATCGCGTTTCAATGGAAATAGAAAGAAGGCACAAGCAAAAAAGGCACAAAATATATAATTTTAAAGTCAGTCGAGATGGACAATCAACGACGAACGGACGTAGATGGAGAAGGTGTGAGTTATCAATAGTTATTAGTCATTGTGAGTGAACCATCCCAAAAAATAAAACGACGCTAGTCTCCATAAGTTTTTATACTCTCGATATCTTCCTCTTATTTTCTGATGTTTCGTGCATCATTCGAGTGTGTTAGTGAATATATAATGTAAACGAAGGGGAAATGCGAGAATTTCCCCTCAAAATTGCTTGAAACATTGAAAAATTCTCCTCAATTCGAATATATACATGCAACAGAGTGCACAATGTAAAATCAACAGATATCTTCGATGCTTGTTGCTCCATACACACTTACAGTTGTAATGGTATTACAATGTGAGTCAACATTGGCGTATACAGACAGCGTGAATTACATTTTGTGCAATCATACATTTCATTTCATTAGATTTCCTCAATTCAAGCGAGTAGGACGTGCGAACGAAGTTCTTTTTTATTATTCTCGAAAAAAGCGAAAACGAGTTTCGTGTAAAATTTCTTTTTGTGTGTCGAGAACTTTTTTTTTTCGCAAATCGACTTTATAAAAAAAATCCGCAACAAAGAGAAGCGTCAGTAAGCGTTTGAATAATATTTTTATAAGAGAAAAAAATTTAACTAATCAAACATGACAAGTTCGAGTAAATTACGAGCTAAAAATTGCACAAAAAAATTTATCGAGTTTTAATCACACTTTTGCTAAAGAAAAAAATTAATCACGACTGCCAAGTTGTATAATCGCACAAAGACAATGATGGATAAGACTTATTTTATGAAAACGCCTGACTAGTGACAGAGAATGTGCATTTAACAAACAATAAAATGTGTTCGTAATAAATTTTTGCTCGAAGTGACTGAAAACAATTAAAATATAAACTAGAAAACTATTTTTTTTTGCACTGCAACAAATCAAAATAGAGAAAGACTTAAGAAAAAGATATTTTTTAGTATTTTGATAAGTGTTTGTAGTGTGTGACAATTTAATAATTTTTGCGCATTTTTCTGTGTAAATTCTGTGCGACAAAAGAAGTAATTAATCAAAAATGGCTGTGCCCTTTCACGTGCCCGAAGTTAATGCTCCAGCAACAAGTGCTGCGACGACGACAACGTCCTCGGCCGTACCGCAACCGCAAAATCCCGCTACACCCATTTCGACGATGAGTCCCGTGAACAGTGAATATTTGGTGCAAGCATTCTGTGAAGCTCTCTATCGATATTCTCGTGCTGGAGGTTGGTGGCGTGTTTTTATATGTTGAACATTTGCGAGTGCAGAGTGACCCAAAAAGAAATTATTTTTGATAATAAAAAAAAATTGGAAGAATTTATTGTGTGTGTCAAAACTAAAATAATCTCCATGAAGAACATCTGGTAGGTTCAGAAAATGTCTGCGCCTCATGCATGTGATTTTATGTTTATTTGCTTTTTTCTCATTTTTCATGCAATATTGACACATAAAAAAAGAAATTCAAAAATACACACATGATACAAAAATTCTTTCTTATTTTTATTTTCTTGCCTCAAGAATTGTGAACTCATAAATTATAATTTTTTAAATTATGAAAGTCATTTCTTAAACAATCCTTGAGACCTCAATAAAAAAATTATTATTTAATTTTCTCGCTGTAATCTATCTGCACTCTACATTATTTAACTTTTTCTCTCTTATTTGCAAATTTTTACTACTGTTTTATATTCTGCTTATCAATTGAAAGCAATTATGATATTTTTTCACACTTCAAGCTATTCAATATGATTTTTTATTATTGATTCATTTCTCACTATTTAAGTGCGAAAAAAAATTAAATCAATAACGTATACGAGAGTGTTTACAACTTTTTAATAATTTATGATTGAGAATATTTTTTCTGATGTGAAAAAGTACACTTGTGGGTTGAATAACATAAAGTAGCTTGTTGCTTGACGATTTTTTTTCCTCACTGTGATGAAATAATTATAAATTGTGTTGTTAAGTCTATCGAGAATAATTAACTGAAAGTCGTTAAAATGTGTTAGTCGCTAGCGCATTATTAGCTTTTTATTTCTGTTTTTTGTGGTCTGTGGAGAGAAGAGTTTTTCATGGTAAGGCACTAAAAGTTCTACTTAAGAAGTAATTAATTACATTGTGTGACATTTTAACAACATTTTATTGACAAATGTTTCCTAATATGGCTTTTCGTGAGTTGACGAGGGAATAAAAAATGATCTTAAAAAAATCATCGTTAAATTATAAATTATGGGGTGTGCGATGACTTCTTACCTTACTTATTTAATTAAGTTTATTATTTTAAAAACAATTTTAAAATAATTTTATGACGAACTTCAACAAACCCTTTTCAACTTCATTTTGCTTTGTCAGCAAAGAAAAAATATTTTTACTCAACCTATCCTGAATTAATTTAATTAGATAATTAAAATGCTAATCAGGCGTTCATTAATTTTCATCTTACCTCACATTTAAATATCACAACAATATCTACTTAAATACCTTTTTACATGCAAACTATCACGTCGAGTTCTCAAATTTCACTCTGAATTTTCACTAGATGTTAGAACGATAAAAATGACGTCGATAAATTATTTGTTTGTTTCTTTAAATACTCCGCATCGTTATTAAATTTCATAATTCTAATGGTCACACCGCTAAAGTGCAACTAGTGTGAAATTGACACCACATGCTGATTGGTTTTCGCAATAAAGTGGATATTAGCCAGTTTAGTAATTTTGATTGAATTTCAATTGGAATTGCTAATGCATTAACAACACTTAAGTGGAGTTTAAAAAGTTAATTAGAAATCAATTTTGCTAATAATTTTTTCTTACTTAATTAATTTTTTAAATTAATTTTTTTCTCTAAATCAATGAGTGAAATAATTTTAAAAAAAGTTATACCAGTTGCCGAAAATCAATGCAAAAACTTAACATACACAATTAATTCACAACAAGTACAAATATATTCATAATTATAAACTCAATATTCTTACACTCATTGTGTCTCACTTTGTCTAATGGACTTTTTCATTGGCATAATAAATTTTTAATACAATTTCCATCGAGTACAAACACGAAAAAAAGAATCTCCTGATTTTATTCCATTACAATTAACAAAGCGCTTACAAGCTAAGAAGAAAACTTTCTTTTTTGTCAAATTGAGTTTTTGAGTTAAAAAATTCATATCGAAAAAACTAATTTTCATAATAATTCTTCTGCTACCGCAATATAATTGCCATATTGTGCACTATAGATGAATATTTAATGAAATAGAAGGTTAAAGAAATCGTAAAAAGAAACTTTTTTATGTGAGAATGAACGAAATCACTTTCTTCTTATTCGCTGCCTTTATGTCCATACATTTACCCTTGGAAAATTATTAAAAACATGTGTGACGATCACTTTATGTATCACGACTTCATAAATTTACTGACTCTCTTTTTGTTTATGCATCGCTCGTGATGTTGTTTAGACTTCTTATGAAGTAAAGTCGAAGCGGAGTCATAAGGCACGTTGAGCAAGAGATTAAGACAGTCCTTGACATTCGACATACATTTCGTGAAGAAGATCGTAATTTTCACGCATTACGAGAGGATTTGTTTAAATGCTGGCAAGGGATGTGAAAAATATAAATTTTTTAATTTTAACTTGAATTTTATAAAATTAAATTTTCATCCCTTGCCTCAATCATCAAAAAGACTTTTCTGTTTCAATTTTTATCTCCGCCGCAATTCTTCATAAATCCTCTCAATTAATGTGCAATATCACATATGAATAAATTCATACATTCCCGTTCTTCGCAGTGCCGCAGCAATAGCTCGTGCTCACAGTCGAGTGAGATGTAAATGATGCAAAGTGAAACAAAGAACATGCAGCAAGAAGTCGTCGTGTAAGTTACAAATTTATTGCATTTTGTGCTTGGCGAGCTCATTTGCACAGCGCAAGGAATTAACATTGTTTAACATATAAAGATACGGAGGAAAAAGAATTGAATTGACAGTCGGAACATATCGCGCGCTGTGTGCTCGCATATGAGAAGATCCTTGCGCTCGCGACGACTTTAAGACACGAGTTGAGAATTATTTTAGAAGCGTATAACATGAATATTAACAACATAAGTAAGACAGCGTGAAGTGCGATAAGATCTTCTCAATGACATCAAGTGCACACAGAGAGTGCTCATGTTCACACATGTTAAATTTATTTACATTTTTCTTCCTCTTATTAGCCCATAAATTTTATTTTTTTCGGTGGAATCTTTAAAACGCACACACATTCGTGCATGAGTGGTGAGCCTAGAAATTTTTTAAACACTTTTGATATGGAAGAATGAACAGTCGAGTGATTCAATCGTAAAAAAAGTTCTAACGGTGCAACTTTGAAAGTTTTCACATTTTAGGATTCGAACCTTCAATTTTTCAAAATCTAATTAATTTTTCTATTTACTACAATTTAATTGCAAATATTTCTCTCGCAATTGAAAAATTCTCGACAATTTCCTCAATCTTTCTTTTCAATTTTCACATCCAATTTGTCATCGCATATAAAAATAAATAATAAAAATATATCTAGCTGGAAACTAAAACACTCATTTCTCGCACGAGATATAAACTAGTTGAACTTTGAACAAATCGCACAAACACACAAAATACTGCGGCTAACGGAGAGTGTAAACTGCACAAATAAACAAACAGAGTCCGAGTCAGTGAATCATCGCACATTCAATTCCAAATTGGGTCGAGAGAAAATGCGGAAAGAATTCTCATAGGCAGCCACCCGTAAAGTAATTAAGCGGTTTAGCTAAATACTTAGTGTGCAAAGTACGCGACGTGTTGGCTGATTAATCGATCTGTAAAGCGTTGCGCATCACAAGCTATGTTGATGTTGGCTTGTGGTAATTAAAAATGTATCAGATGACTCAGGACATAAAATAGAAGAAAGAGAATTGCTCTTGACACGTTTTGTAGCTAATTAAAAGACACTTTAGAGAGAAAAATGTCGCTTAATTCTCGGAGATGAGACTTTAGAGAGTTAGCGACGAGGGATGGAAACTCGTTAAAAAATAATATAAATAAAAGTTTTATTTTCAAAACCTTGAATACCCGAGTGATCATTCCTAGCTCATAAAATATGAACAAAGACCTTGTACGAGAGATGTCACATCATGAATTAAGCGAATTAGTCAGATGTGGAGAAAATTCTAAATTAGCTCACAAGTTGCACTCATTATCTTTCTCTCTCTCTCCATATTTATTTAAATTGCATAATTAGAATCGCTATTCAACTCAGCATTTCAACAATTACTCATTAACCATTGACTAAAATTTATCAAATGCTTCTGTTTTCAAGTTGCAATATTAGAGAAAGATTTATTTTTAATTTGATAAGTTTAATATTCAAGCTCCATAAATGCGATTATAAATTTAGAGCTATTAACTCACAAAATGATCTCTCACTCACTGTCTCTCTCTCTTCAAACCACAATGATTGATATTTTGCCTCTAGAACAATAGGTAGAGTATTAATCGCATCAAAATCGAAGGCATTGTGTTGCGAGACGAAGCGGGATTAATTTAATTATTGCGTCATTGTCTTTTAATGCTAAATATATATGTAGGAAAATAACAAAGACACATAATTATCATCACAATTTAATCACATGACGATGAGACTTAATTTATAATGGTAAAAAATGCATGCGTGCACTTGAAAAAATGCCGGTATAAATAGGAAGTATTTTGTAATGAGTTTGACTTAAGTGAAAATAGTAATTGAGCGAGGTCGCCGATAAGTGAAAACTTTTTTAAATTCTAACGGCATTTTTAAAATTAACATATTTAAATGTTCAAACAATTAATTAAATTTTAATCAGAGTAAAATTCAAATAACCGCCAAAAATCATCAGCCTCGCTTAATTAATTACGAAGCGCACATTCAACAAAACACAATATCCACACATCGAAAATTGCACAGCTGAAGCTAATATATCGCGCATTATTTAAATTGCAATCATTCTGCTATACAATCAGCAGCAACAATATAACTTGCCCGGAGAGTCGATAGTCAAGGCCAAGAGCGGCAATAATAATAATAATATGATGATTTTTCGCTTCAATATTTAATTTGCAATAAAACTCGCTCTTTCGATACTTTTTATTGCAATGTATTTATATTTGAAAAAGAGAGGAATCGCTTTATGCATTTTCAATTGTTGTCGATTTGAATGATTGAATTTTTAATGAGCTTTTATGTCTCCCTCTCTCATATATACTTATGACATAAGAACACGTCAGTAAGATGTATTTAACGTGACTTGCAGTGTAATCACTTAGTGACCGGTTCATGCTTGGTTGTAAAAATTAGAATTTTTAATGAATATCTGGCGACAAACTTGTTGATACTTTGATTACAACTCTCATCAGGTCGTTGATTTAATTTTACGCACATTGCGTGTGGAATCGTTTCCCATGAAAAAAAGTATAAAAGTTCTTTATGTTGACATGCGTTGACACATCATAATTAACCCAACATTGAAATTTCTTTTTCAGGTTCATTGACAACACCGCCAAGTCCATCGCCGACATGTACGACTTATGGCAATGGCGAGATGTTCTTCAACTTTAATTCACACATCGATGAACTTGCGTCACCGAGACGCTTTCGAAGTCACAGCCTCTCCTGTCCAATGCCACCAAGGTGAGAAAAAATATAAATTAACCAAATATAATTTACTAAAATCTAAAATCTTTCCCTAGACATCGTTTATCATCACAAGGCCAAGAAATGACTGACGATGAAGATGATGATGCCGACGAGAATATCCCTCAAGCCAATTACATGGAAGAGCATTACAATAACTTTATGGTTGAGCGAGAACGATTGCAAGAATTCCCTGGTCGTGTGCCACAGCAACGCAAGAGAAAAGCAACAGATTCTGAAAGTAATCCGCAACAATATGGAGAGAGTGAAGAAGAAAAGCAAAAGAACAAGCCAAAGGTGAGAAAAGAAGGGAAAAAGTTTTATTGAAGATATTTTTCATGCTAGCATTAAATGCAAGGGATGAACACTGAACATTTAATTTATTTATTCTTTAAATTTTTGAGGTTAAAAAATATTTAAAGAATCCAGAACAATTAAAACCTGATTTTTTTTTCAAAACTCACCCCTTGAAACGATAAATAAATATGGGAATTACATTTATCCCTCTTTGCAATTGTAAAAAGTTACTTTTTCTTTCTTTTCAAGATTTCTTGAGAGGTTTGAAATAAAAACAAGAAATACTTTCACGTTTCGTTGACTTTTAAATTGAAAGAAAAAAATCTGAAGTAAAATAATAAATTTTTTAGCGTTAACGATTTTATTGATAAAATTTTTTGATATTCAAATTCTAAAATTAACTTTCTTCTTTGTTTTCAACTATAGGAACTAAAGTTCGCATGGCCACTTGTTGCCCTGGGTGTTCTAGCCGTAGGCTGTGGATTGTTAGCAACTACTCGGTGAATTAATCTTAAGGAAATTGAATTTTTTGATACTTAAATGAACTTGCTTAGAAATATTTTCTATTTGGAAAAGAATTTAACAATTTAGAAGCATAAAAATATGAGAATAATTTTTTCTATAGAATGATGCCGTGAAAAATTCACTGCCATAAAAGAAAATGATTCAATTTGTGAGTCGCATTTAAAAAATGAAATTTTGATAAAGAGGAGAAAAAAAAGTTCATGCATTTTCTACATTTTATAAATATATAAATTTAGACATTATTTTATCGTAAAAGGGCCATTATGAAATTGAGATAAAAATTATTGCCACACAGTGAATATTTTTGTGAGTATTAAAAAATTTATCACGATCCATTTTCAACAATTTTTATGAAACAAAAAAATATTTAAATACTGATTAAAATTTATCTTCTTAAATGTATTTTCCAAAAAAAATTAATTAATTAAACATATTTACGGTGAAAAGGATTAAATTTAAAACTTTTGTGATTCTGAAAAAGTATTTTAAGAAGCATTAATCAGATTTTACTCTTCTTCTACCTTTCCAAAAATTTATTTCACCCCATAGATTTTAGTACGACCCCATAAAATATATCTAGAAAATAATCCATCATACTAATAATATCAAATTTATTATTTCACATATTTTTTATGATTTTCTATATTTACCGAGATCTTTCCGTTACGAAAGCTCATCTAAAGCATATTGTGATCAATTTATCAAGTTCGTCTTTTCATCATGATGACCATATAGTGAAGTGAATTATTTCTCAATCTTTTTTTTGGCATATGATTTTTATTTTTAATAAAATTTTTGATATAAAATTATTTGAATTTATTTTGGCATGAGAGTTTTTAACACTCACTTACTCTAACATCCGCACAACAAAAGACCCCGAAATTAATTTTCACTTCACTTAACATCCCCAAGAGAGATTGTCGGACTTGAGCCAAACCAATAATGATAGAATAAGAAAAAAATATATAAATGATGAAACTTTTTTCCAAGAAAAAATGAAATATATTACCGATGATGATAAGAGAGATTTTTTATTCATGTTTTTCTATGAAGAGCAACACAAAAATAATTCTAGAACGAATCTTTTCAGAAAAGATTCAATAAGTTGTAAATAATTTGTAATAAATGCAAACGGAGACTGTCGAGATTGTTGCATTGGCAACAAAGGCAAATTTTTAATGATGTCTCGCGTCGTCGCTAGTTACGCATCATTGAATTTTTAAGATGCATTTTGTTCGACAATGAACAATCTCAAAAGTCGTCTGTAAAATTTTTTCTAACGTAGAATTTAAGAAAAAAAAATGTTTGGCAAATTCCCGTGGAATTTTTCTTGTTTTCATTCCAAAGACATTTTTTTGTGTTTTTTCTCTGTGCATTCATGATCTCAATTAAAATTAATTGAGGGAGAAGAAAATGCGGAAAATGAAGATTTTTTTATGACCAGCGATTTGTGAGATAAATAAGGAATTGAATTTTATGATTTAAAAAAACTGTCGGTGATTTTTTATTGAGAAAATAATTTTTCTTTTGAATAAAAATCTCCATTCCACAATTTTTCTTCTCCGTAACTCACTGAATAATATTTTTAATTTGTCTAAAATAATTTTAGCCACAATCTTCTTCTGTACATATTAAAAAACTTAATTCAATTTTCGTATAGATATAATTTCTAGTTTAATATTCGGTTTATAGTTAAAATATGTCCAAGAACATAATTTCCATCCTTTTATCGTATCAGATTTTATGACATGCACAAGGTGAGAGTGAAACTGAAACTTTCGGTCTCTCTCAAGTGGATATGCAAAGAATGTCAATTTTTTATGAAGTAGAGAAACTTTTTCAATTTTGTGCACTCAACAACAAACAACATTGAACCTTTTCTCTCACTCTCATCCTTGTATAAAATTAATATTTTTGTAAATAATATTTTAATTAATTTTTCTTCTTGACTATCAAAAACATGAACATATTCAACACACGCTCACTCTTATACATTCTTTATTCAATTATGTTTGTTTTTTATGTACGAAAATTTTTCTTCTTACATTTTTCTCCTTAAATTTTGAATTTTTGTGTTTTTGTTTGTTTTATGTCTCTCGTCCTCGTAAAATTGTGTGGAAGAGCACTTGAGTGTCATATGAATTTGTGATATCTCGGGTTAAAGTCTGAGAGTACTGGATGATTGCTAGTGGATATGAAAATATTTGTGCAAATTAGTTCACAATTAAAGGTCATCCGACAGTACCCTTCAAAGTTTTATGAAACACAGACGTTTTACGAGTTCAACAACGAGAACTTATTCATACATAATTTGTAGTAAAAATTATAATCAAAATGAGAGTTTTCACATGATCTCCAAGCAGAATAAAAATTTTAATTGATTTCAAATTTTTTTTGATCACAAAATCAAGAAAGTTTTCTTGGCTTGCCTTTGAAAAATTATTTCTAAAATTTCCTTCAAAAATTGTTAATAAAGCACTTGTGATCACAAAAATTTAGCGATTAACGGAAAAACCCAAAATTGAACAAATTGTAAATATTTTTTTTTTCAAATAAAAGTTTTTCTCTCAATTTCGAAATTAAAATCCTAAAATTAGGCGAATGAAAAAATTTCACTTTTTTGAGATGGCAAAGAATTATTTTTTCTCACTCCTCTTACTTTTTTCTTTTCTCTTGCGTTACCCCCAGCTGAGAAAATTATCGTCATACAAAAATAAAATGAGCAGATGAACACAGAAAATTTTTTATGACTCACCAGCCAAACGACTAAGTTCAGAAGTTTTAGAATAATTTTTTAACTGCTCGATTTTCATTTCAAAGAAGATATAAAAGAAGCACAAATTCCAAAAACGACACAAATTAACCAGAGAAACGTACAAAGAGTGAAATTAAAGAAAGTAAAATTAGATAAAAAATTGTAATAAAAAAAATGAAATTCATTAAAAAAGGGCTGATGAGATAGTACAACATGCAATCAATTTAAGAAATTTTAAGAAATGAAAAACTATTTTGTAAAGCGTAGAATTTCAAGGAAAATAAAAATCAATTTTAATATATTTACAGTAGCGATCTTTTTCACAAACAATACAAATTTTTTTCTCGTTCTCGATGTTCTCTGAATGTGCTTTAATGATGAAAAGAGTAATAATAATAAATGATTAAAGAAATATTCACATTATATTTACCATACAAAAAATAATATTGTAATGCATATTGATACAAAGCTATACTTCCTATACCACCCACCTTTATTCCATATATAAATATTGCTTACCGCCGTAGTTGAATGGAAATTCTCTCAACTTTAAGTGCTTCTATAATTTGCCAAGATGATCAAACGCTTTGAGGTTTATCAACAAAAATATTTATAAAAATTGGAGAAAAAAATTGTAAAAAATATTTTTATAAGATAAAAATACAAAATTTTAATAAATGTTTGATACACCTCAAAAACTTTCCATACTTTCCCCCCTCTATCATCTTTTTTAAACAATAACTCTATTAAATTTTAATATAAGACAAAAAAATTATTCTCATAAAATATAAAAAAAAAGAATTTCTTAAGCTTAAGTGAAAATACAGAAAAAAAATATCAAATAACTATTTAGAAAAGTAGATTTTTTTATTATTATTGCTGTAAATGTTCTTATCCATGTTATTGTGCATTAGGTTAAAGACTAGTCTGTAACGCCCTTCAAAGCAAGAAGGACTGTGATGCTGATAAACGATGTTTTTGATCTCAAATAATAATTTTTTGTTTGCACTTTCAACTTTCATATTTTTCCATATCTAAGCTTCAAATTAAAAACTAACCAAAAGGAGAAGAATTTAAAAACTTTGTAGAATGACACTCGAGCAATACTTGAAAGCATTCCAGACATTTTACATAGCAAATAGTAGGATTATATTGGATGGACCAAAAAATAACATGATTTTGCAATATGTTAGAAAATTTCGACAATTTAATTAAAAAATTTCATTATTGGTTTAGTTTTAGTTTTTTAGTTTTTTTTTTGAAAAGGGTTGAAAGTGATGATGCTTGTATTTTTAATAGAAAATCACCAGTGAAATTCAATTTTAGTAACTTAAAAATCGACATCACTGACAACTTTACCCCTTTTCCTTTTAGAGTATAATACTCTCATTTTATTTTCTTAATTTTTACAAGATATACAAGAAATTATGCTCCAACGTATATATGAAAAGGATCCCATGGAAACTTGAGATGAAAAAGTTATTATTAAGTGCATATTTTTTACGTATATTAACTGTGTATGTTGAACAAAAAAAAAGCTGAGAAGAGAAAGGATTTTTTAATAAAAATATTTTCTTTTATTTGATTTGAAAATGGTTTTTTGTTTTTATAATTTTTTCTTCTTCTCCACCACCCGAGTAAGAGCTCTCCTTGAGACTTTGTGAACTCGACATTCAAACATTGTATAAAAGTCAAGCAATTTGCAAGGATCTCCATTGAGATGTGTAAAGGAGTGAAGGAACCAAGCGCGAATTATTAATTAAGTACAACAATAAAGTTCTTTCGCAGAGCACTCCTTCCCTCCTTTTAATGCTATTTTTATGTGAAACATGAAAAACTTTTAATGAAGACAGAAAAAAAATTTGCAATAAAAACTTTCATTTTTCTATGAAGCAACTAAGTGTTAAAATGAAAATGTTCGACATGCTTTTTACTTCATTATTGTTAGAATATTTTTTTACAGCACAACTTTTCGGCGAGAAGGAAAAAGTTTATCCTTTACAGTGTTGCAACTTGCTTTTTGTGTTGTTAATGAAGAACGACGGTAATAAAGATTGTAAAATATCTAAAAATAATTTTAAAATTCTAAGGTTACAAAGAAATGCCATAAAAATTTCTCCTTAGTTACCAACTCACATCACAAATCAATAATTAGTAGCATTCTTTCAACTTGTCGTTATCGCACTCGACAGTTAATTTCACTCGCTGTCATCTCGCACATGCAACGTGCCTCGATTCATTAATGAACATTTTTTTATTGCTCACCTCACTCGCAGCTCCAATATATTGTGAGAAAAATCGCTCTTTTTTGTTTCTCGGTGATGAAATTGTATAAATTACTTGTGCTAATTAATTCACGAGTTAATTGAAATGAGTCGAGAGAGAGATTGAATTTGTAGCAGCTGCAACTGAGAGTGATCATGGTGCAAAAGTCGTTCGAGAGAAAAAGGAATTTCCGTTAATTACAATGTGCATTCCCTTTTTTAGTAAGATGGGAATTGTGCGTCAATTTGGTCAGAGAATTTTTTAAATTATTTTATAGAGATACAAGGTTGAAAAAATCTTAAATAACATTTTTAATTTTTTTAGTAAAATGTAACAAATTACTCGCATTAACCCCAGCTCTCGTTGATGAAGCTCACTAAAAACTCCTTCAACAATTTCGCTCCAAAGTTCAATTTCTCCGTTCAACTTGATTGATTTTAATCAATTGCAACATTTCGGATGAGAAAATTTAATTAAATCGAATTCCATTTTGGGAGATTATCATCAGATTCGAAATTGTCACATAGATTGCTATCGTTTCCACGGATATTACTGTGAAATGTCCTTAAATGGAATATTGAACACACACACAATAGGAAACTACATGTTACATGCACATTATTCATCTTCTATGCTCTCTCTCACTCTGATCCATATTTATTAAATTCCGAAATGAAAGTCCATTGTGTGCACTGTTAGCAAGGCAACAATGCATGTCATTATCGAATGAGAAGATGTAGTGAGGATATTTTGTCAATAGTTCTTATTGTCCACTCTCCCATATTTTATCTTTCGTCGCAGACAATATTTCACCATCAAATAAAATATAATTTTTCTCCTCTTCATATTTCACATTGGGGTGAAAATATGAAAAAAAACGTCATAATTCGAAAATTGCAAGTGTTGCTTTCATTTAGATTACGCTTAAAAATTATTCTTTGTCACCTGCTCTACCAACTCCCTTAGTTATATTTTACTTCATGGAGCAAAAATTAGTCGGAAATGAGCTTCAAAGTTGAACCCGTTTGAGTTTGCAAAAAACAGCAATTTTTTGAAAACCCTCTTTAAAAGAGTTTAGAAAACAATTTGGTCATCATGACTGATTATTTTGGTGGACAATGCTCTAAAGTTTCAAGTTAATTTTTAAAAAAGGACCATAAAGTGTTGGAACTGCCTAAAATTCATGTTTGAAAAATGCACAAACACCAACATACTAAAACTGCTCTACACTTAGTGGAACCAACGGGAACCTCTAACGAAGCATGAAACCTTGTAGAAAATGAATCAAGCTTTAACTTAACACTAGTTTTGGCTGCGAATTTGCGCAGGAATTAGTTGATTAATCTTTTTATGAGTTATATAATGTTTGGAGTAGCTTAATTGTCCTCAATAAACGATTTTATATGCTCGTACATGGATAATGCCGATGATTTTAAAAACTTATGATAACTTTTTGAACTCAAAATAGTTTTTCTTCCTTAATCAGGCCCTGCTAAAGGTTCTTAATACTTTAAAAAAGTATATTATAGATGACCATAAAAAAAATTAAATAGGTCCCTTAAAGGTCATTAAGGATGGGATTTCTTGAAGAAAAAAAATTAAGCTAGGTTTAAATAGCCGGTGCCAACATAATTCATTCAATTTTATAATTTTGACGTATTTTTAACACTAAACGCGCCAATGTGTATTTATAGTTTTTTTGTGTGCAATATTTTTTTATTAATTTATTGCATCTTGTGGGAGGTAACTGATGTGTAAGAGAAAAAATATTTACTTAGCAAGAAAGAAATTATTTATTGATATTGAACTGGATTCGGAATGCTTCAACTAGTTTCTAAATATGTCAAATTTGACTTTAATATTTTTTAGACATTTTTCTGTAAATTATTAGTGATTAGCATTTTTTAAAATAATAAAATAAAAATCAAATTAATAGTTTGAAATTAAGTAAATCTTCAGATGTTCAATGGCTTTTAAAAAAACATCAATTATACTTTGCAAAATATTCTTAATCACATTTCAAAATATGTCATCTGAATCAACAACGCTGATTATTGTTATGACAAGAATTTTGTATCAATTAAACTTCAATAGCGAATTATGCTCGACGAATATAATTTACAATGAGGGTCTTTTTATTATTGCAACAATTTTTTATTATTTTAATTGCTCACTATTATGTTAAGGCATTAGAGACACCTGTTTTTATGCACATCACCCCATCTTTATTGGCTTCATAATGGAAAACACATTCACAGGACATTATAAACACAACATCATATAGTGAGTGAGGACATTGTTGTCGATTAATGTCAGCTCATCAGCACTCTTTTATTATTGTTTTCCCATTTTGAGCAGCGAGAGCCGCATAATTGAATAATCGTGTACATACACATACTTTATAATTAAATATTATGCGCCTCATTCGCCATTATAATCAACAACATTGTTTTTTGGTGCTGCTGTCATTGAAATAAATTTTGTGTTAAAAAACGACAGCGCTGCAGAGAGGATAAAATTTAATTTAATTATTCTCTCATCATCACAACATATTTGGGATTGTGTCGATTACAAAAGTGCATCAATAGTCTTGTCATGCTGAAGCCACAATCGCATCAACATGAGCCGAAAATTCTCTTTTTTTCTGAATGAATGAATGACATTGATATGAGGGGTATTATGAACTATTTTACAATATTAATAATATATTTAAAAAAAGGATAATAACGATGATGATGATAATGTGGGAAAAATGCTCATTTAAACGAGAAAAATTTTAAATCGAGAACTGCCGTCGTTCACCTTCCAATTGATGTTCTGTAAGGCCGAGGGATTAAAATACATTTCGAACATAAGCCAATATAAACTCAGCTGCCGATGCTCATTTTACAACCGCTCTTTTGCTCATTATTTTGCATATTATTTAAAAGGAAATATTAATAGAGTTTTTTTAAATGGCGAGAATACACTGAGAGAAAAAATTATTTTTATGAATTTAAAATTTTAACAGTTTTTTTAAATTTATTATTTTTGTATAAGAAAATTAATTTTCAATTCTAATTTGCAAATAATTTAAAATTTTCTCTTGGTGCATCTCACTTCCACCTTATTCGTACTCGTAATTTTCAATTGATCCGGTCTGCTCATCAAGTCACGTGTGTGCTGTTTGCAAATTTCCTCGCAAAAAAAATTCTTTATGAAAATATTGTATCGGATTTCTATAGAGAATTAGCAATAAACCTTTTTTAATGAAATTGTTAAAATGCAATTGACGAGGATGCATGACATGACATGATGATATCGTTCTATCGCGCGACGCCGTCATCGAGGGGAATTTATAGCTCTTTGTTCCTTTTATTATTACACTCGACGCTGAGCTGTGATGCTTCGATGCTATTATAGCTTATTAGCGACTCTCTATATCGCGTGTAGCATGAAATTTTTGTACGAGAAAGGGTCATCGGAATGGATTCGCGGATTGCATATCTCAAAGGGGGGAAACATAACATCAAAGTGTGAGTTAAAAAGTATCAAAATTTCCTTACATAAAAAGTTCGCGTGTGCGAGAAAATCTTCTTATAAAAATATTTTATCTCTTCTGATTCTTTTATTGTCAAGCTGAAATTTATATCAATTTTCTTTTCGCATATGAAGATTCTTCTTTTGAGATGTCACGATAAAGTTGTAATGCTTCAAAAAAAGTTCTCATGATGTATCAATAAAATCATTATGTGTATCGAGTTCATTACTCAGGACTTAATTTGCATATCAAATGAATTTCGTTCAATATTGCCAATAATCTCATTGAGTTATTTTCGAACATCAGTCATTTGATATCTTTTCAAATTAAAAATAATTTTAAATCAATTGATTTTGCGAGGGGGAGAGATTTAAAATTGATAATTTTACAGCTGGAAAGAAAACTTAAAATTCTCTACTAAAATTTAAATAAAGAACAATTTTAATAATTTATTAAAGCGCATTAAAGTGTTTGCAAATAATTATTTTTTTGGGTTGTTAGAGGTACACAAAATAAGGTTATGGAAAATATTAATTTACAAGTAAGTCTTTTCTCCCGTGAGCTCATTGAGACTGTACTCGATTTGACCTCGGGAGTTCGTGACATAAACAATGTGCTTTCGATCAGGCTGCTGCCTATTATTGTTCTGATAATTATTATTATTGTAATTCGAGGAACTGCTACCAGCATTATAATTCTGCTGCTGCTGTGTCGTCGTCGTAGTTTGAGGATATCGATTGATAGAATAATAATTGTTACTAGCCACCGATGGCTGGTTAACAATCCTTCCAAGTCGACTGCTTACAATTGAATATAAAGTTTGATTAAATTGCTCGCTCAAATTCTCAATATCGGGAAAGAGCATTTTGAGTCTTCGTGCGACATCTGCAGATGATACGAAAGTCGTTCCTTCATTCGATGTAACAGATTCTCCTTGCTCGTGTGGAAATTTCAGTGAATATTGCTCTCGATTCGATGACAAGCTATCGTCATTGCGATAATCATTTGAGAATGTAAATGGCTTATCATTGAGATCATCGAAGAGTGTATTTACATGAGGGTTGAGATTTTGGGGTCCTTGGAAGAAATTTTCCTCAGCGTCTTGCAAATTAATGATGCGTTTCTGTATCTGACCTTCAATGAGAGAAAATTGATGAAAAAAATCTTAAGTTAAACGATTCTTTTATACCTTCTTGACCATCGACAATGCTTCTCTTACTTATCCGTCTTGCGAAGGGATTTGTAATGACGCCAGAGAGAAGATTCGAGACGACGTCCGTGAACATACTCGGTTTCAGCATGCTAAATAATCCCTGACTTTGATCTCCTTGTAATCCCTGATAATTCTGCTGCCCAGCTGGACGTTGATATTGCTGCGAGGATGAACTCGTGGACGAGAAGAGATTATTTAAATTGAAACCATTTCCGTTCCCGCCATTGAATGCGTCCGCAAGTGCTTGTAATGCTAATAAATTTAATCCTTGGCTCGTTCCCTGCAACTGCTGCTGATTGACGTTTTGTAATGCTTGCAAAACATTTTCGTCACCGAACGAATTGCCCCCATTGAAGAAGCGGAAGAACCCGCCTCGATGGTTGTTAAGATAATAAAGCAACTGACTTTCGTCGCGTGGACATCGAGGATAGGTAACTTCACATTCTCCGCCACTCAGTCCCAACAATGCTGCACGACCGAAATTCATTAACGGCGATGATGATGGAAGAGCGGAAATAATCCTGAAATTAAATTTTATGAGGTGTGTGATAATTTTTGAGTATATTGATTGAATTTTTAAAAATATTCATACAATTAATTTACAAGCAAAAAAGAAGACGAGGCACCTGAGAGAATCGAACTCTTAACCTCCTATAGCTGTTTCTAGCTATTTAGAAAAGGCGCTCTCTTTCCAACTGAGCTACTAAGGCACAAAAAAATTAAAACGCAAGCAAAAAAGAGATGAGGCCCCGGCGAGAGTCGAACTCGCGACCTCCTGTTTACTAGACAGGCGCTCTAACCAACTGAGCTACGGTGCCATTGCACATCTTTCCTCACAGCTATTTGTTGTGATTGTTTGAAACTGGCAAACTCTACTACTATATTTAAGTGAGCTCGACGAAGCATTGAAACATCAAGCGAAAATTGTATTTTTAAAAGTGAAAAGATGTTCTTGATGATTTTTATGTAACACGAGGAAATGACTTCATTTAGTTACGCTAAATTATTTTCTATGATTATTTTAGAGTGATAATAATTTTCAATGCCTCACATGATTTAAACAAATTTAATCAAATTTTCAACTTACGCTGTTAATCCGGGAATATTTAAAAATGACGGCAACTGATTTGGTCTTCTGGGATTGCGAATCATTGAACAAAGCAACTTTGGTACGCATTGAAAGTCATCATTTACAGAAATTTCCTCTAAAGCCTTACTAAACTGTGTGCCAACCTGCGATAATTGGTTCAATGGAGCGGCAACGGGAGAATTTCCATCGCGAATGTTATTGAAAAAGTTTGATACGCCGGACAGTGGTGCTGTTGATGACGGTCGCTGATATCCAAATTGATTTGCATAATTATTTGTGTAATAATTTGGTGGATAGTGAAGTTGTTGCTGTTGCTGATTTGGCAATTGATGATGTCCATATAAATTTGCACTCTGCGACGTCAATGATTGTGGTGGTGGTGATGATGGATAGCGCGTAGGATTATAATGTTCATAGTTTGCCGACGGCGATGATGGTGATGCGTATTGATAGTAATTGGCGTAATTTTGATAAATTGGACTAGTAAATTCCGGCGGATATTCGCTGTAATAATTAGTGGAAGGACTCATGATTTGATAAGGAAATTTTGGACGTTGCTTTATCACATTTGCATGATTTATTGTTACTGGTCGCTGTGGCTGTTGATGATAAAATTGGCTTTGAAGCGTGGGTGGATATTGTGGAGGGAATGACTGAAGCGGCAAGTTTCCATTAAAGTTTTGCTTGCGAATGTCACTAAAGCTTTCATAATCGACATACTTTAGACCGGATCCTTCAGAGTATCGGTTGTCGATCTCATCACTCGCAGGAAAGAATGCCGAATCAGGACCGTTTAAATGATGAATGCCGGAAGGTCTTAAATAAGATAAGAAAGTTTTATGGTTAGAAAAAATCTCACCGAAAGTTTTTAATTAAATCGTAAAAGTTCTTTCATTTAAAATTCAACAAAACTGAAAGTTTTCTTCTTACCCCGCTTGCCCTAGTTTCGGTTCATCCTCGAACTGAATTGCATTTGCGATGAACTTTAACCGCACTAAAGCTAAAAGGAACAAATAAATTTTCATCTTTCACTCTTAACCGAGAGGGAATTGCAAGATGTTTCACTTTCAGTGTGCGATAATGTACTGAAGGAAAGTTTTTTCGCGGTTGTGACTCTCTTTATGCCACTCCGCTGTTGTAAATATTTTTTTTTTTTCATGGGGAGAAAGAAACAGAGAAAGTGTCTCTCTGCATTTAAGCTAAAATATAAACAAATTTTCTGTTTGGGTTAATATTGAAAATTATGTAAGCTCGAGACAATTGAAAAGCTTAAGTCAATTAATTTTGAGCTTTCAAGAATTAAAGTTAAAATTTAAAAATTAATCACCTTCAAAACTTACACACCACCCCATTCATATATGTACAGCTATTGAACGTACATTAAATCATCGATGAAGTCATTGCTGAAGACATTTTGTAATACTTCACCTCGATGCAAGCAAGCTGGATTTTCCAGAAGTCAAAAGCTTACAACTTAAACCAATTTAAAATGCTTTATAACTGCTAAAGCATGCAAAAGCTTTCTGCACAACAAAAAGTCGAGACAGAAAATAATAAAACTTTTTTTAAACTCAAATTATCGCTCGATTTTAAACAATAAAAATTTCTCGTGCTTGACAAAACTGAGAGACATAGAAATTTCTGGCAAGTTGCGGGTGATGATCGTTCAAGAAAAAAAAATTACGCGCTTTCGCATGTTTACGGCATTTCCATTTCTGACTCAGCGTCGCTGTCGACGAGGACGATCAACTGTGGTGAAGTTGTTTGACTGATTTTCTTACATAATCGTACAACTGGTATTTTCCAATAACTGCACACGTCTGAAGTCATACAAAATTTTCAAGGTGAATTCTCGACATACAGCAAGAAATCGTTACATAATCTCTTGAAAAATGCAATCACGATTTTCAACGATGATAATTGAAACAATGCAAGTGCAATGGCATTGTGCTGTGAAGAAATCTTTACAACATGTGCGCGGGTGTTTTTAACGCTCGAGTGAAAGTACAAAAGTTGAGTGACTGACGATTGAAACAGAAAAAGTTTTTAATCGCATCGCATTTAAATTCGCTTTCGAGACAATCTGAAATTAAGGAAGAATTAAACTGGATGAAGAAGTCACGTTGTTGACGGCAATGTTTATGTAATGCTTCCTAGATCGTTAAAATTTCTTGTTGCTACTCAACCGCTACAGTTTGATAAAATTGTGAGATTCTGGGTGAAAATTTAGCAAAAAAATTAAAAACTATATTTTTTAAAATGTAATTTGGATTGACTCGTTTAAATAATTATTTGATAATAATATCTTCCATTTAATTTCTGCTCGAAAAGTCAAATGTTCACGTTACCTTGACGATGTCGGATGAGACGGTGATGACTACAGAGCAGAGCGGCAGTTGAAGAGCACAAAAAAGGCTTCCGTGTATAGAAAAATTAAAGAAAAAAATCCAGACGACTTACAGTTGGTAATTAGCTCTTTATTCCGTATGAGTGAAATTAACAAAAAAAAAATAATCTTTATTCTATAAATGAGGATGTTTTAATTGCTAAGCAAAAAAATTATATGAAACTTATAAAATACATTTTTAACATATTTTATTTTGTAATAATACACAATGACGCAAAATTTTGCTATGCAAACAATTCGTCAATGAAATTTTAATAACTATGTAATGCATTTTTGAATTGCATTCAATGTGCGATGGTGGAAAGAAGAAGAATTCAATTTTTTGGCTCTTTATACAAAAATTTCATTTTTTCCAAGTCACAAAGCATGAAAACGAGCCATTCTTTCATAGCGACATTTTTCAGAATTACACACCCGGCTTTTGACTAGTTTTTTTTCTAAAAAATATTTACACCGCAAAATAAAGATTGGCAAATCATGAGAGGATTTTTGTGTGCACATTTTATGAAAATTCACTAAGAATTTTCAAATAAATAAATAACCAAAAAAATTGCAAATTTCTAAACTTAATCTCTAGTTGGAATTTTTACGTTTCGATCACATGCGAGTCGCTTTGAGAGCTGCTTACATAAAAGTGGATCGCGAATCTCGTCACCGATGAACACAGAGAGGAGGTACCATTGCTTCATGCCGTTCGATAGGTTTTTGTAGTTGCTGAAAAAAAATTTAGATGGATTTAAATTTGCAACAGATTCGTCTAAAAAATTTCCAATCTTTTGAGTAAGTTTGATAAATAACTTTCGTTTACGAATAAATGACAAAATCGACATTCAAGCAGCACGTTGTTGTCGTAGGTTAGTGAAACATTTCATTTTTTTCTTTCTCTCGCCAAAAGCGATTGACGCGAATGAAGTTATTATCAAGTCGTTTCACACAAAACGGTGCGGCCTAGTCATGACCATACCCCATCAAGTCGCCGCATAGTTTGCAATGTTGTGGCGATGGTGCGAAGTGAATAAGAAGAAGAAAGACGAGAGAAAGAAAAACAACATTAAAAGTGTGTCACTAAGTTATTCCACAGCAAGTCAAGCGAAAACGAGGCAAGTCGGGTGAGTGAGTGAGAGAAAAACGTGAAATGAAAACGAAAGTGGGAAAATTATGTCATCGATGTACTGCGAAATAAGAAGTGGACATTGAAATCTTTTTGCTGCAACTTGAATCTGGTTTTGTCATCGATTGTAAAGATTAGAAAAGTTCTAAAAATAATTTTTCAAATCTTACCTCAAAATATCACTCCAGTCTGGCTGAGCACCACGTTTCGCCTTTCTCACAGCATGAATTTTGCATGGTTCCTCTAAAATACACGCCTTAGGGCCTAACTCATTCAAAATTTGCCTTTCGGCGATGGCCACACTGATTGCTGTCTCTGAAACTTCACCACCGTAAAAATCCAATGCATGTCGTCGAGTGCGACCCATGTATGTTCCTTAAATAAGAAAGTGAAATGATTTATGTTAGATTTAAAAATTAAATAATTTCAAAAATTTGAAAAATAAAAGGTTCGAATCCTTAAATTTATAATAAGATGTATAACACAAGTTACAAGATTTTTTTGCGCAATATTCCAATATTTTTTTAATTTGAATAAAAACTGTCTAAATAAATCGTCTTTTACGAAATTAATCCCGTGAGCATCATTGGATTTAATAATTGAATTATTCACGTGAGTTAAAAAAACTTGTTTCATCAGATGTGATTAAATAAAATAAAAATTACGATCGGTGAATGTGCTCGAGGGAGATTGAGCGTACAGAAATGTGTGCAAGTAACCTAACCAACATATGATCTCGCTTATTACGTTTCGCGCTTATGATTATTTAGGGTAAGAAGTGATGATTTAAGAAGCAATAAAAGAGTAAAAAATCAAAGCTCATTAAAAAGTTTAATTGCATTACGTGAGCATGTAATGTGGGTCAAAATTGAGATGAAAATGAATCTTTTGAATGTAATTAGAATTTTGTGAAGCATTTTGAATTTTAAATCAATGTCATGGGATCTCAACACGAGATTCGCACATTAAAGTAAGTGCAAATTTGTTTATGAATTAAATAAGGTGAACTGTGAACGGTAATGCGCTATAAGATACTTGAACGAGGAGTCAAAAAACCGAATTAGCATTTTTTAATCTTGATTGATTTTTAATAAACACTTACATAATTTGCTCTTTCTAGCTAAATTCTTTATGTTGGTATTACACATTAAAGAAATCTTAAATTTTGTAATTTTTAAAATATTGTTGTACCTCAATTGTGAATGCAATACCTAAGTAGTTTAATAACCAGCATGAACATATTTTAAAACGCTATTCAAAAGCTTCAACAATGAATTTTTTCTGAATTTATAACTTTTAAAAGTCACAAAGCGTCAAAAGATTTTTTCCGCATTTTTTCTATGCAATAAAACGATAAATTTTTAGTTAAATGAGAAAAAAATGTGATTTATTGAATGTCAGGTATTAAAAAAGCTCTACTTTAATTTTCTATGTATACAGGCTAAAAATTTTCGGGTGATTAAATAACCCGGCGCTTATGGTAACCCGGTGCATGAATGGACAAAATTTTTTGAGATAAATACGAGAGAAAAAAACTCTTGAAGCGTAAATTCGACAGCAGTGGAAATAAACCCTAAATAAATATTCGTAAAAAGTTTAATAGAATAAACAAGGGATGGTAGTTTTAAGTAATTAGATAATTTTTGCTAAAAATAAAATTAAAAAAATTATCAACCCTTGTAAATCTCACAATTTGAGCTTCTGGTCATTAAACATCAAAAAATCAGAACGGTAGAAAAATTTCACTACACATTAAATTAACCAGACCAAACGTAATATTTTCAAAGGACAACACTACACACATATCATCACTCTGGTTTTATGCATCGCCAATTTTGTAAATTACAAATTGCTAGCATGCAAATACACAACATTAATTATTCGAATAGAGAATATATAGAAGATGAGTTGATCATCATTAAAACTCATTCAAATGTAATCTGGCATGACGGTCTTTCTCTTGTTATGTCTGTATGTCTCTATATAATCGATTATATAATTAGATGTGACCATCAAAATGGAAAGACAGAAATGCAGAAATTTTCTAATTATTAGTTATTTTATTTCGGTGACTGAGAGAACAAAAATGTAATACTTCTCAAAAATATTCCGGTTTTTTATATGTAAATACGATTTTAAACCCTGACATTTCAAAACCACATCACGGCATCACCACGTGCAAAAATTATTTTATTTCGTTGACCGCAAAATGGAAAAAATTTAGCTTCTTCTTTCATCACCGCTGATTGCACCTTTCACTAATGAGAATGTCAATTTTACCTCAAATTTATTTACTTTTATTATTGCCTAATCTTCGTCATGTGCTTACATCGCATGGGGAGCTAATGTTTGTCTAATAAGAGTTTCCCACAGAACATTTTCAGTGTCAATTTTATATCAATTTGATATCAATTTTTGATACAAATTTTTTGGGAATTTCGTCGATATTTGGTCAAATTTTCTATTAAATTTAACATGATTTGAAGCAAATTTTACATTAAATTTAATAATTAATAAAATTTTTGATTTTTTTTTTCTAAAAAATTTTTTGTGTCAATTTTGCTATCAATTTAATTAAATTTGATCAAATTTATTTTCCACTTTTTGGAACACTTAATTTAATTAAGTTTTTTGCTATATCAGCAAACTTGTTTTTTTTCTCTTAATGATAAAGGAATATTTTTTAAAACTAAACTTATTTTTCTTACCCGCCGTTGCTAATTCGAACCGCTGTCTTCAAGAAGATGAATTTGTTAAACTGGCGCTAAACATTGCGCTACCAAGCTTATTAAATTTAATTTCACAATGCTAAAGACTATATAAGAAATAAAAGTTTATTGAAAATTTAAGAGATATTATTAATTTCTTATAATACTTTACTTTAAAAAAAAATCCTCATTTTATTATTTTAACAAACTTATTTTTTTCTCAGGTTTGTTAAAATATTTAAATTTTAAGAATTTATGAAAAATAAAAATAAACGAAATTAAATGTATCATTATGTTATTTTCGATGCTTATTTTAGGACTTTTAAAAATATAAAAATTAAAAAAGATAAGAAAAGAAATAAAAAATTTAATAAAACTTAGATAACAAAAATTTAATTAAAAATTATGAATGAAAATTATTTTTTTTACAAAGAAAAATTTTTTTAAAAATAAATAAATTAAAAAATGTACTTTTTCAAATTTATAATAAATTGAACCTTGATGACAAATTTTTTTAAATTTTTCACACAATTTCATTGAATTAAAAAAATATATAATAAATAATAATAAAAAAATGAATAAATTCTTCAAATTATTTTATATTAAATTACATCAATTTATTAAAAAAATTGGAAAAAATTTAATTTAAATGAAAAATTAATAAATTAAAAAAATTGTCAAAAAATTAAATAAAATGAAAAAAATAATAAAAAATGTGCAAAAATTTAAATAAAATGAATAAATATAAAAATTAAAAAAAGCAAAAATTAATATAAAATAAAAATTAAAAAATAATAAAAATGTAAAAATTAAATAAAATTAAAAATTAAGAAAAATAATAAAAATAATATCAAAATATCAAATTAATAAAAAAAAAAAAAAAAATTATTATTAAAGAACAATATTAAAAATAAATTTTGATATCAATAGTAAATTTAATATCAATTTGATGTCAAAAAATTTTTTTACAAGGATTTAACGTCAAATTGATATCAATTCAACCAAAAATTGTTCTATGGGTTAATGCGCTATTTAGTGATGAAAATTGCAAAACATGTGTAATATTGAATGTTTGCACGAGCACTCGCCAGATTAAATAACGCTTTCAGCTTAATTGCATGAAAATCTTTCACATATCTGCTTTTTGATGTAGGTTGGGCGTGATAAACGTTGTTTAGGTTGAATTAGTAATGAAATTTTATGAAGGTGTGGGAGAATTTATCACAAGCGATTAAACGCGGTGGTCAAAAATTCTACCAAGATTTTTTGGAAATGATTTTAAAATAAAATTTGAACGATTCTCATAAAAAAGTTGTTTAATATTTTTTTTCTCAAAAATATCTAAATGTCATGTATCCACTCAAAATATTTATTTAAGATACTCAAGGCTGGCTTATTAAAAGACCACTAATTGATTGGTAAACATTTCCAGAAAATCATGATTAAATAATTTTTATTTAAAATTCGAAAAATAATATTTTAAACTCTCAAAAACTAATTTCAAGGATTTCGAACCTTTTTGTTAGATTTTACATAACTTAATTTATTTTCTCACTTCACGCATTAAAACACGCAATAAAAACCAAATACAATTTATTTCGCACAATTAGCTTCATTTAATAAATCTCATTTGATTTCGTTGCAAATTAATTATCTCAAACTTACGTGGATTAATTGAATATGCTAATTTTTTGACAAAATTAGCCAGTCGAACTGAGAGAATAATGACTGGAAATCCAACTAATTGCACGGGTAATTCAAATGAAGGTGCCATTTGCGCAACGGCTTTTGAAGGTCCATCGACGAGTCCGATCAAGAACACAATTAGTAAGTAATTGAGACAGCAACAAGGCAGTATTAAATTTGATAATTTCATTTTTTTCTTGTTAATTTTTTAAACACTTCTTCCGAGGTACGCACGCGACCTTCAAATTCACTTTCGATTATGGAATTTTAATTTTTTTTCTTTATCACGCTTCGTTTTTTCCCGTTTCACGAGCAAAGTCTTCTTTATTCACGACCTAGTAACACTTTTTTCTTCTTGTCTTCTCACAACTTTGCTATTTCCGAAGATTTTATTTATATCATCTCACGCGTTTTATCACAACCAGCTCAATATTTCTTTTATTTTTCAGCGAGTTTAAAACACGTCTTCGCCTAAGCACTTGTCGAAATGAAATGATGCTTGTTTTATGTCGAAGGCTCGACCGAAAAACTGAAAGAGCTCAAGAGTTGAGCGCGAGCCGAAAGAGTGAGAGAGAGACTTAAGAAGAGTGAGAGTGTTGAACTTATGTTAAAATTGCACTCGAGTACCTTCTTTGTAGTCCGCCACTCGTTTGCATGTATTAATGCAGTCAAATTAGCACGTCTACTCCCAACGAAGTCAAGTGATAAAATAGTGTGGCTTAGAGAAGCAATAAAAACTCACGTACGCCACATAGATTGAGCCGAGTGAGTACAACAGCCGAAAAGTAGCATACTTATGTGTGAAGTTAATGTCTGCAGAAAAAAAATAATTATTATTTTACTCAAGTCGGTGGGCGATGTAGGGTAAAAACAAGTTGTTGACCTAAAGTTAATTGCAATAATTGATTTTTATGTCAAGTGACTTTGATTGATGTAATTAAAATTTAACGGTCATTGAAAGTTTGAAGATCAGTTCAGATGTTTTCAGTAGATTTGAAAAAAGCAAATATTTAATTTTACAAAATTATTTAAATTTCTTGTAAATTTCCAAAGCCGTCAATTCAAACCTGGTGATTTTTCTTCTCACTTCTATACACATCTTAACTTCTGCTGCCGATTTTTTACAGAGTCCGAATTTTTTCTCTCTTCTGTTATGAAATACTTTAATAGCAAGCTCGCTTGTTGCAGCACAGAATTACACAGTTTCATTTTCAATTGACACAGTTTCCCCTACCGCAATAAAACGTCTATGCTCTCACTCTCGCTCGTAGTACTTTACGTTGCTTATTACTACTACCAGTTCTTATGGATATGCCGAAGCGAATAAATGTAAGTCAGTCGCATAAAGGCATATGCAAGAAAGATTATTGCCAAAGAGTGAAAGTAAAAAATAAAGTATAATAATGGATGAAATTATTCAATAACGAACGAATGTAAAATTGTATCGAAAAAAATTCAAACTGGAATTGCTGTATTAAAATAGTTGGGAGACACTTTTTCGGAAAAAAATGAAGAAAATTTTATAAATTGAAAGGGTGGAAAATTTAAAAATTATTTTTTTAATTGCGACAGTAAAAAATTAAATTATTTTTATTTTACGAAATTTTTGTCTAAAAAATTTATTTTAGGATTAAAAATGATTTTTATGAACATTTTTAATTGACAACCCCTTAAAAATCACAACCATTTGAGACTATAAAGACTTAATCTTAAAAGACAGCTAGTAAAGTAGTAAGCAGCTAATAATGCCATAATAATAATTATTGTCGATCTGGTGTCATAATTTTTAAAGATTAAATCACATTAAGATAATACAAAATGAATAGGAAACTAACTGGCAGACACTGTAAATGCATATAGAATACGTGATTTGTGTGTGTCTTGTGCATAGCTTAAAAATCTCCCGCGGGGCATTAGGAAAAAATTATTATGCACACATTTGACCATAATAAGTTGTGATTTAATCGCTCTATCGATAAAATTTATCACTGAAGTTCATTGTTGACGAAAAAAGGCATTTTGGATATTAATCATGTTGGCTATATGGACTAGCCTAAAACAAATAAAACCAACTCATGTTAACAGCATAAAACAAGCATATTTTTAGTGTCTCTTTCTTTTTTCCTGTGCAACACACCATAAATATGATAAATATTCACATTGGCTTGCGATTGTTGAGAAATATATGCGGTCGTACTTCATTATCATATGCATCTTTGGAATTTTTTCTTTAACGATCAATTCGTTAGTGAAAAAAATGCAAGTTAAGCAATTTGGTGTTGATGCACTCTTTCCTTTCACTATGAGAATATTTACAATGTCGAGATTGAATCAACGGTGCAATTTTTATTGACATGACTATAAGACGATGTAAAGATGAAAACAGTCAATGAGTGGATGATGCAAGGACGTAACATTGAAAGACAATTGTTGGACTTCAGGAAGACAACTTTTAAGCTTCCTTAAACTTTTATTGAGTGACGACGCAGAAAAAATCAATCTAATTGAATTGTGTGTGGTAATTTTTAATGAGTTTGTTTTTTTACAATAAAAATCATTTACACGTGATTTTTTAAACATGTTGTGAAGACCAATAGTTCGGCAACAAATATTGTGATGTCAAGATGATCAAAAATTTAAAAATCTTCCGCCTTTGATCTGTTAAATGACCACTTTGGTTGTCATCAATACGGGCTCAATTTCACCTCTCAAAACGTTTTATTTTCAATTTAAAAAATATCGAGTAAAAAAGTAAACAGAAAATTATCTCAGACCGGTCGAAAGTAATAATTTCCAATCGTTTCTCTGATTCTGGTCGAGTGAGATAGCATAAAAATTGTGCCTGCCTCACGATGTAATTTATAACAATTTTACTGTCAATTTCACACCACATATCAAAATAAATCAAAGCATCTATTATCGAAGATTATATGCACATCAAAAAATCATATGGTTTTGATATCACAGAGCTACGTGCATAATTTAAAGTCTCTCACTCGCTCGACTGTTAATGTAGGTTGTTGTTTTCTTCTTCCCATTTCTCTCTTCGTCTTTTTCGCAACTCAACTTTTATGCATGCGAAATTGCGCATATTTTTTTATCTCTCTCCTTTCTTCTTACTTCACTCAATTTTTAACTGCTGCTCGCTTCGATAACACACTTATTGCGTAATCGACGACAAAATGTATGTCATGAAGGTCTTTTCTCGTACTCATTCTCTCTTATTGCCGTGACTCGTTGCTGCAACGATCTGCATGATGCATTCGTGTAGTGTACACAATAAATAACAATCGCGATACTGGTGGCGTCATGGCGTTTTGTTGTAATTTATCACGTTTGTGCGTGTGCACTTTTTTTTCGGGGTTTGTTTACAAAATATTTTTATTTTTAATTATTGGCAAACATATCAATGAGTGAATAATAAATTATGATGACCATGAGTGGTTTGCACGATACATTGCATGATGAAAAGTGGTGAAAACTTTAGAAATTCTGAGAGAGAATTTATCACAAAAAAGTTCCATCCCTCGATTCATCATCATATCGACAATAATAAAATTTCATTATTTTACCAAAAATTACATTGCAAAATTAATTAAACATTAAAATTTGTGTGCGCCACACAAAGAGAAGAATAATGATAAATTTTCATTTCATGAACCTCTCTCGCCATTCATCCCGTAATATTTACCTCAAATTAATAATTATAATGTTTTTATTTTTTCAATAAATGTGTACTCACACAATTTATGTATGTCGGGCATAAATGGCCAATGGTTAAATAATGAATGAAATGAGAATTATTATGAGTGCGCGAAAAATTGAGAGTAAAACAGGCCGAGAGAGCCGATATTGATTGGAATTTAATTGAAAATCATAAACATAAATTATTCTGTTGCATAATTAAGTACTTTGTTACTTCCATATAACCGCGAAATTGGTCGCATGGCGCCTCAATTATTATCGTGATGCAATTGAATTTTTGAAAAAGATCGAAAAAAAAACTTTTAATGAATTTCTTTAATGACTATGGTGGACATATAAATATGAGGTCGGAAACAATAAAGTCACACTCATATTGTGGTACAATATGGAAAAAAATTGATGTTGATGACATTATGATGCTCATTCATTAAATGCGATGTCGAGTTCATTGTCTCACGATATTTTTTTCGCAATTTATTATTAAAGAGGAATTTAATAAAAGGTGAGCGGTGTTATTACCCTTGATATGATTAATTGGGTAGCTATAAAACAGTTTAAGGTGGAAAAATATAAAAAAGGTTAAAAGTTTTTAATGTTGAATTACGCAATTTGTTATCCCAAAAAAAACTTTACACGATAAACATGAGAGATGACAGTTGATGGAGATCACAAACAATTTTCATGACTCGAAGCGTCTGACAGTCATGTAATTGCTGCACCACTAACATGCAATATCAACGAACATATTCCGTGATCTGTTCGACAATGGTAGCTAAACGTTAATAAGCAATAAGTGTCATTACGATTATGATAGATAGTGGCGGCAATTATGAAATATTTCTCGCAAATGAAATGGAAGAAAAGTAAAAAGCATTTAATAATTTTTCTTTGTTTGATTAACCATTACGAGTGCAAAAGAAATTAATAATTTTCTTCTTTTCGAGAGTAATAAATTTCGTCATTGTAATGTTAAGTAATTGATTCGACTGGACAATGGTCGAACTACGTGAGCTATTGCACCTTTCAATATATAATTCCTTCTTTCGTTTCGCGCATACACACATCGCGAGTGATGAAATCTCATTTCTCTCGCTTTGTGAGTGCTTCGACTAAATAATGTCGAGTGAATGTGCATGGTGGAAGAGTAAAAGGAGAGCACTCAGTCCAAAAATGAATTTCTTTGTTGACGAAATAGTTTTCAATTTTTCTTTCATTGTCGAGTCATTTTAGGAATTGCATAATCCACAAAAAAATATGCGCGCGCGATGAGTTTATGTTTTTAAATGTTTGAGCGATTAAACAATTCGTAACCGTTTAATTGCTTGACGAATTTTTTCGCCATACACATTCGATAATAATTAGTAATTGTTGGTTGAGGAAATTTTCAGAAAAACTTCTAGAAGTTTACGTTATATATTTAAAATTTTGAATGACCTTTATGTAAATGTAAAATATTTCAAAAAAAATTTAAAGATATTGATGCATCCGCATGTTTGGTTGTCAGGGTTAACGTGTCTGTTGACCCTCAATGATAAAAAAGTTTTGTAATTTTGATCTTCAGTAAATTTTTTCGTCTTTTATACAGATTAAATTATTTAAATTTAGGGGTTGGTAAAACATTTAAAAAATCAGGAAATTCCAACAATATCCACAACACATGACGTGCTTTAAATCACGACAACCACAAAATACCGCCAAAAAATTAATAGCACATGAAGAAATCGCTGATAATGAAGATATAATTTATTGCGAAACTTTTATCGTTATGAGCTTAACTTCTGTTACTGCCACTGCCGATTATTACATCTTCAATCTTCACCTATGATGTTCATCTCGCTCAATTTTAATGCAAATAATACATTCGAAAAGTTAAATGGCAAGAAAAATTTACGAGTTGCATCACCACCACACCGTGGTCCATTTGTTTGCTAAAAATCATTCCACATATTTTTTTCTGCTCTCATCAATTTTAATTTTTCTCTTCCTTCTCGCTGGACAAATCTATATTTTGGTGATGCCTTTTCGGTGTTGCGAGCGTAAAATATTGAATGCATTTTTTTCACCATACAATTCGAATGAATTGTAATAAACTGTCGATAAAATATCTGATATCAAAATTTAATTAAAATTCCCTTCTGGGTCTATAGACAATAACACGAAGCAATATGCATCCGTATATGCGAATAAATGCATCCATTTTCATCACTCTGCAATAGTCGGAAATTGGCGAGTTGAAATTGACCAAGAATGAATTTTTTCTGGATGCTTTGCAAATTTTTTAAAGCAAACAGAAAATTCCCTATCGAACCTCGCCAGTCAAAAGTAATAAAATAAAAGCCAAATTTTCACAATGAAATTTTTTTCTCTTTTACCGCATATTCGAAATAAAAAAGTGCATTTGAAAAATGCGGTTTTTCGCTGTTATTCGATTTATTTATTTTTTCGGGTTTCATTTTACAAATTTTTACAACACTATCGTTGCATGCATGCCTTTTAAATGTATTGCTGATGGCAAAATATTCAATCCGTTGCTGGAGTGCATACATTCAGGCGTGAGAGCATGAAAAATTAATATGACGGCAGACGAAAAAGCTTTTAGCCGCTAACGTAAATTAATGAAACCGTACAAATGAAATAATTGAAAAGCTTTTTACGTCGATGCGAGTCCATGAACTTGAGACAACTTGGAAGTAATACAATATATTAACAAGGTCTAAACGCAATGTCAATGCAATTTTAATTAACATTAATTTTTATTATAACTCTCACAATTTAACATTTTTTTTGACTAGAAAATTGATTGAGTTTTCACTCGGGTAGGTCATCGTAGTCGAACTTTCGATGAGAGTCTCATGAGCTTATCGGAACTGTAGGGACAATTTGGCCACAGCATTGCACATCCAATCGGTGCTCCGCCAAATGAGTCTGCAGAGTGACGCAGCAGCTGACCCATGTGAGATGAAAAGTGCCAAACTGATGGACTGTCAGCAACTAAAGAGAGCGACGTCGATCTAAATGAAAGAAAAATGATTTTATTTAGTGTAAGGTCATTCCCATGAAAACCATCTCTAAAAGGATTCCTCAAGTTCAATGCAAATTGACCATATTGCAGCAAAATAAATGACCGCATTTCAGTTCATAACAAGAAGCAATAAATTTTTCAGAGAGATTCATATTGAGAGTTCAAATGTGCAGCATAAATCAAAAAGTAATGGACGGAAAATATCGACATGTATGAAAAATCTGCTTGCGGGAAGATAAAAATCATGACAAAAAGGACCTTTGATATTTTCCGTTTAAAGTTTGGATTTAAGATTGCAAATTTTCAGAATTTTTTTTAATGTTTCAAAATTTAATATTTTCATGTTTATAAAAAACATTCAACAAAAAAATTTCGACTTCTCAGCTTAATTTTTGACAACTTCCTTATTTTTTTAAAACTACTCACAAAAATTTATAAAACATGAATTAAAATATTTCCACACATTGCACCCAAAACTACGACATCAAAATTAAACTCTTATCTCAGCAGTTTTAAACAATTACAAAATTTTCGCTTGTAGCAAATTCAATAATTAGCATATATCAATCCATTAAAAACTTTTTCATCATCGTCGAGTTGAGTGTTCAAACAAACGGGTTATGATAAAGTTTTAAAGTTCAACATGAATATTTTACTGCATAATAGAGTACTCAATATAATTCTCGGTAATTGAAAAATTAATGAATTCACGCTTTGGTAATTTGATAAAATTTAAATTACTCATTTTTACCGCCAAAAAAGTAAACAATGTCTCATATGCATGAGAAACGCAATTAGGCGTGTATAAAAAATTTAAGAAAGTGAAAGTATGAAAAAAACTCATGTTGGAAACACTCGCTCAATTTTTCTTATACTTGCGAGTTGAGTTAATGTTATGCAATTATATAAATCTGCAAAGTTGTGAGCAAAAACTTTAGTCAAGGGTTGGTCTCTTTTTTAAAATAAAATTTAATAATTTTTTTAAGATTATCCCTTGTCAAATATTCGACATCATAAAATCTCTTAACATGACATAAACTCACTTGAGCAACGACAGCACATGCTTCTCTTTCTCCGTCAGCATGTACGTTGGTTTTGCAGCAATTTCACAGAGCAGCTTGGGCAGACATAAATCTCTAAGTGAGTCTGACAATTTCTGCTGCACCATGTCGATAGTTTTCTGCTGCTCCAGTCTTTGTTTCTCTGTATATGTTTTTTTCAAAAATCTCATATCGATATTGTCATCGCTGTCAGCATCATCTTCAGATTTTTTATCAAGCTGTTTGGTGTCTAAAATTTAATAGAGAAAAGCTTGAGTTATATTCTTGAAGATAAAATTTGAAATAATTTTTTAACTGTTTTTTAAAAAACCTCCAACACATCAGACACGACAATCACAATTCTCACAAAGATCAATGTGAAGGTCCGTGAGGGAAGAGAAATTTATGCGGTAATAATTTCATAGTCAGTACACTCGATAATGATCGTTCGTGAGCTTAGCTGTTTATTGTACATTTCGTGTGAAGGACATCGAGTGACTTTAGAGCGGGAGAACCGTTCTGTCTAGAAGCTTTAATCATTTTCGTGAAGGAAACTTGTTTTTAACGATATGCGGAAATGGTTAATGTTGCATAACACAAGTAAAAGTTTCAAACGCACCTTTACGACTGTCGCGAGTTTTGTCGATGAATTTTGCGTTATCGATGCTGTTATCAGTTCTTGCATTTGCACCTCCATATCCGAGTGCATCGGCAAATAAAATTAAAGTCGCTGTGATGCTCAAACAAATTCGAAATATCCAAGCTGAGTCAATCGCCATGGTAAAAATTAAATTTTTTCACTCAAAGAAAGAGAAATTATCGCGAAGTATTTTTGTTAAACTTTCCGATTTCTTTTCACAACTCGCGCTCTCAACATCGTTAATAAGACTGACTAGTTGAGCGGAGCTTTTTAATAATTTTTTTTCTCTCTCTTTTGCTTTTTCTTATTATGACTCAACACTCGCCGTTGAGTGTACAAAAAAAAGAGTTGAACGTTGAGAAAAGAGCTGAGTGAATGGAAGTGATCAGATGGGAAAGTTTTTACTTGTGCTTTTAAAATATTTGTCAGCTTTAAGTTTATTATGAGTCATCTCAATGTGCTGCATCAATTTATAAATTTTTCAACCCTTTCTCCTCCAACTGTCATCATCGCTCATCACAAAGTCATTTTGTAAAAAAATAAATTTTTCTGCGGTTTACATTATTATTCCGCAATTTCTCGACATAAAGGGTTTTCCACCCCCAAAATAAAAGAGCTCACACGCATATGGAAAAAAGAAGTCAAACGAATTGATGTCATACATAATTTATTACACCGCGAATAGCGTTGCATTTGAAGAGGGGATTTGATGTCGCAGATTTACGTATGAAAATCACTTGTTTATGCTCACATATGTAATTTTATTTATGATCATGTTATTGAATTGCAAGGAGACTCGGGAGAGGAAATTGCCAAATGCTCTTGACAGCGGAAATTCAAAATGCAAACAATTGGGAATAATTTTATATTTTTTCCATATTATGCGCTACTGCTTGTAAAAGTAATAGCATTTGTCTCGCGAAATTTATGTCATGCGAAAATATGATGTGGATTTGAGTCTGGATGAGAGATGGGAAAAAAAGTTTCAAGGGATGCAAAAGGGAATACAATATTATTGACGAATTTTTTAAATTTTTTAAAATTTCAAACTTTAGTTCCCCTCCTTGCACTCTCTAACTCATCTTTTATTCATCATATCACTGCACGCACTCACAAATATAGAAAACATGTTGATATTCAAAAATGCCACAAATATAATTTTAATCCATTACAAAACAAGCCGCAAAAAAGGAAATCTGTCTCCTTATCCCTTTTTCCTCTTCTCTTATTTCATTTCACTTTTTTCAATTTGATAAAATCAATTTACTTTCAATTTTTCCATTCTGGCGAGCAAAAAATTCAGTTTTAAAAATTCTTTTTGATATTTTTACTTGCAACATGTCGTTTTACGTTTCAGATTTCAATCGGATTGTTAGCAATTTTCTAGAATGGAAGGTAAACATCAAAAATTCTGAGTGATGTGATGAATAAGAGTTTTTTTTTGTTGAACGGTTATTGTGAAAAAATAAAATATAATAAAACTGTAATTAAAAAGGAAGCAGCAAAAAAATAAGAAATTAGTGATTATGTAATTGTTCAGAAATTTAGGATTTGAACCTTGATGATGTTTTAAATTTTTCAACTTGTTATTAAACATTTTAAAATAAAACTTGGATTTTACTCAAATATTTCCAATTCAAAGTTTCATTCTATTTTCGATCATAAAATGCATGAAAAGAATTACTTTTTTATATCCAAGATAAATTTTCCTTTTTTATCATTCTCACATGCGACTGACGAATAAAAAGAGAACAAATATTGCTTGGATCACAAAACAAAAACACATTAAAAATATTTTCTCTATCTCTTTCAATTTATTATATGATGTGAATGTAAAAAGATATGCCAGAAGCAAGTCATCATAGCTTATAATATTCACAGAATTTACATGCAGAGATATGATGGTTGTGATGAGGCAAAAGTGAGTACCAAAAATGAAGGGGGTGTTAAAGAGTTTTGTAACTTAAAGATCTGATTTTGAAATATTCAGAAATGCTGTAAAATTTATTTATTTTTTTCAAAAAAATTACGTTGATGTCGAGTAAAAAAAATTAATGTCGACTAAAAAGTTATTTTTCACTACATTCACTCACGATACACATAAACAGGGCTCTTCTAACTTTTTTACGATGGCAAGTCGTTTTGCATCAAATAAATAATAAAAACTGCCATTTTTAATGGTCCTTTCGATGACGAAAAGATATTGAATGAGAGATTTTATACTCACAACAGAAAATCATAAAGTTTAAGCCATCAAAAGGCACTGAGTGCACATACATTCATATCCCTGGCAACATGACTTAATCTCCAATCCATAAATGGACGTTTCGTAATATAATAAAAAAATTCTCGCTTCTCTCTTGTATATCTATTGATGGCCAATTCGTTAGCTATTTTTTCCAGGATGATGAGATAAGGCGAATCATCAAACGGCGAACGATTTGCATTTTAATGGAAAAAATCATCCATTCGACCGATGAAATTAATTGGAAAAAATTCTTTCTCTGACTTTTAGGACGCGCATTTAAAAGGCATTAAATTTTTAATTGCTCGCCTTTTCATCAACTAAATATGTACACAGGACAACGTCATCAGTCTCGATAGTAAAAAAATTTCTAATTAAAGACGCCCTCATGCAACAGTTACACATCGGTGCGTATATGTCTCAGGGAGAAATGAGGAGATGGACATAGAGAAGTGGCAATAAAAAGTGAAATTCTCAATGGGTGACTTTTAAGGACTCACACAAAAAGTAATAAAAACTGCTCGAGACTAATTTTACGAGTTAAAATTAAAGGAGGAAGCACAGCAAGGAGTCAAAATTAGTCATAAATGGACAACAAGTTGTGCGATGGAATTGAGAAATAAAATTGCAATTAAAAATTTAATTTAAGGCATCACTGAGAGAGAATTTTGAACTCTTTTGTCGCATTTGCGGACTTTTTATGGTCAAAAAATCTGGTGACAATCACAAGCAGTGACAAGAAATTTTTATAGCTCAAAAATAAATTTTCCACACACATCGCAAATAATCGAAATAGATGACAAAAGGAAAAAATTTTAATTTGCCAAATGGATGACGAGCGAGCATAAAAATTTGGATTCTTAAAATTAAACGATTTGCCGTATTTAAAAATCATAAAACTTTTTCCTGTTATCCGCTTGCGGAATATAAAAGCAGTTTGCAATTTCAATGATTGATCCTATCGATAGCTGATACAGCACACACAAAATCAGGGTGGATTTTGACAAGGAGTAATAACAGCACGCAATTTCATAGTCATAAAAAAAAGTTGAGCGTAAAACGAGGTTTGAGTTTTTAATGGAATTTCAGATAAAATTCGATTTGAAAAATTTAAAAGAGATTCGAGAAAAATTAGTTTTAAATTAACACGTGCTTGGCTAATTTCGTGAGCTATAAAATGGAATTTATACAATTAACAGCTTTATGGTAAATTTAAAATTTTAAAGTTCAACCTTGCAAGTCTGAAAGTCAAAAAAGATTGGATGCTAAAAAAATTCTAAGTGAGCACATTAAAAAATTAGCTAAAAATTTTAAAATCTTTCAATCTCACCCCTCTCAAGCATATCAATTTCCATCCCTCCTCGCTTATCCACATCTTTCTCATAAATAAATTGACATAAAAATTTTTAATGCCCATCGATATAAATGAATTTTTGGTTAAACTCTTATGCCTTCACTCAATCACGAGATTTTTTTATGGCGATACTTTTTTGTTTTTCCATCCCCTTAAGGAGGCATCAAATCAATCCTTAAGAACCTGGCAATAAAAATTTTGACAACATTTATTGCCACTTTTAATGTTCAAGGAATGGTCCTCGAGCTGTGGGGATGAAATTAAATGATCGATTCCTACTCTTAACTGCAATTGAGTGATTTTTATGTGTGTGAGCGAAGGCAATTCAATATTAATTTTTATGATCGCTCTAATTTCACCCCTCAAAATGTTACTCACGTCGTTGATATTGTTGCATATTCCCGTGAGATGATTAATAGAGTTGAAGAGTCTCTAATTAGATTTCAATGGCGATTGAAGAGAATGGAGGGAAAGTCGTGAAAGGTTCTCAAAGTCATAAAATATTTAAAAAGTACTTCACGATATGCGCGCCCATAATATTTTTGATGAATCGCAATTTCACTTAAGAGAACCAGAAAGAAATTGGGATTGAAGTTTTTTTGTGGATTGAGGGATATAAAGATTTTCTGTGTCTTGAAATATTTCTGCAGTTTCTTTCAAGCATTAAAATTTAATTTCATCTAAAGTTTTTAGCAATTGCCTAACGAACCGATTTATTTTAAAAAATATTTCAAGTGCCACCGCAAAAAAAACTTTTAATGATGTCAATCGGGAATAAATTTTTTAAAAATATACAAAACTTTTTGAGAGTTAAAAAATTTAACATAAATAATTTCATAAATTAATATATTCGTACAGAAATTAACGTTAAATTCAAGCAACATTAACGTCACTCACCCTGCGTGAAGTAAGAAATTAAAATTACAACACCAACCCCACAACTCAAAAGTAATAATTTATTTAGACACTCATGTAAGGCAACAATCGTAAAAAAATTCTCGTAATTTTTTTTCCTTGTTGTCGATTTCCTTTTTTAATTCTTTTGAGAGAAAATTTTTATCGTTTTGTAATAAAAGCGAAATGAAAATCAAAAAGGCAGAAAAAATAAGAATAGCGGCGCTCAAATCACAAATATTTAAATAGCGAAAAAAGGAAGAAGAAAAAGTGCTATGTTTATCCATAAAAGTAGGAATAACTTACATAAATCATAATTTTTATGGACGACGCTCCTGAGAAAGATTTACAAGGAGGGAAATGAATTAAAATTAATTTTAATATTCCGTGTAATAAAATCTAAGATGAGATTTGAGGATGAATATTTTTTATGTATGACCGCTTGGTAAAATTTTCTTATTTGTTTGTTTTCTCCTGCATTTTTTCCTATGTTGATTTTTCCAAAGTAACCACAAAAAAAAATTTATGGATGGGAAAAGTCAACAAACATTTTGAGAAGAGATTACGAAAATATTTGCATTCAATAAAAGTTTGAGAGAATTTTATCCATTAGACATCTCGAGACATCTCAAAGGTTTATTGAATTTTTCCATTAGAATCAATTACAAAGGTTGATAACAGGAAGTTCCTGATGGATGTTCAATTAATTCTTAAACTTTGACTTAACGAAATTATTTTTCCTATCAAAATTTGCATACGCAAACATCACAGAAATAATTTCTTAAGAGAATCTCGAACTAAACCCTCGAGATGAATAAATTTTCGAAGCTCCACTTCTTCAAACAGAACAAAAAAATATATAATCCAATTTATCGTAAAATGTACTCGATGTAATTCAATTTCATTGATGAAATCGCATAATCTTATTACAAAACATCGCAAGGTAAGCGAGAGAGAATACTTTTAATCAAAATTCACTGATCCGTGCAACTGCAATGCAAATTTCCTATTGCACATAGTTCATTGAACTGCATTTAAAAATTTCATCACGTCGCCCATCATCCGATTATATTGAGACGAATATTCATATTTTACATCGTGATAAGAAACTTTCAATTGTAATCTACTGAAAAATAAATATTTGCAGTGTTGAGTGGAAAAATTCACTTATAATCCACATTGTTGAGTTTCACACCATCTTCATTGTCATCGAATAAGAGAGAAGCAAAAAAATACGAGAATTGAAAAACTTGGTGGAAGTGCTTAAGACGACTTAATCCAACGATGACAATCCTCTTCCGCTAAGAGATCTCTTCATTCAATCAATCTTGCTCAGGATGTGCATAAGAGTGTCTCATGGTGTCTTAAGACGTTTTTATCTGTCTCTACAAATTGTCATTGTTGAGAGTTTTAAAAAATATATTTAAAGTTGAAATAAAATTTAAAAACTTCAATCACAAACTTTCAACATTTTAATTCCTTTGATCCCGACATGAAATTCATCTGAAAATTTTACAAGAAATTTCCATCTCACACTTTTCAGTTTTCAATTGAAAAATTATTCGCTCAACAGTGGAATTACTTGAAGATTATTTTAATGGTTTCAAATGATGATGGAAAATTTTCATTTCCCATTCCGCTAAGAAAATTTTGAGATGAATTTCGAGTCGAATGAGTCATAAAAGAACTTTGAAACGTATATCTCGGAGCATTATCTCAAGTACATAATTACACCTTGGATTGTTGTCTCATGTTTCGGTGAATCTTGTCTGAGACAATTTCAAGTGTTTAATAATCCCCCAAGAAAAAGTCTTAATTGAGGTCTATACAGACATGCACAACATTTTACATATTGGCTACAATTTTCCCGTCTGCCTCACAATAAAAATCGCCTGTTTACGATTTTCTTTTTAGTAAGAACCTCCTTCAAAAAAAATCTCAAACGTGACATTCACAAAAGGTTCACTTTTCTCTTGTAGAATGATTTTTTTTCGTGAATATGCAATGCATTAAATGGAGACGGGAAAAAAGTGAAAAATCACTTGAAAAAGCGTCTTGTAATCGTCTAGAATGTTGAAGGAGAGGACGACGTTGATGAAAGTGGGAGTGAAGAGCATGTCAATGGATATAAATATGCAGAAAAAAGAAGAGAAGAAAAAAGAGACCCTTATACCCAATATTTTTAGCGTAACCCACAAAGTGGTGTAACGCTTATATGCTCGTGATTCCGTCCGTCCGTCCGTCCGTCCGTCTGTCTGCACAAGCGAGATCTCGGCCCCTGGACCACAAGCTTCTAGTTTTCCCAGAGGAGCCAGCTATATCACACTGCTATTTTTTAGCAGCCTAGTCTCCATGGACGGCCATAACGCCATTTTTCATACAAATTTTCTCTTATATCCAGGTACACCGATTGACCAGAATCGATTGGCATATTCTAACTTGACCAGGAATCGATTGACATACATGATTTTTCGAGTCGTGACCTATGGTCGTGCCACGGACAGCCAAAATGTCCATTTTTCAGAACTATGGCTTCATGGGTATCGTTGAACTCGTGATTGGACCAGGAATCGAATGGCGTTGATGATTTTTGATGAATGTCCATCATGGTTGGCCAGTAGTGCCACGGACAGCCATAATTTCCATTTTTCAGAACTATGGCTTCATGTATCTCGTTGAACTCGTGATTGGACCAGGACTCGATTGGCATTGATGATTTTTGAGGAATGGTCGAACAGGACTGCCACGGACAGCCAACGTGTCCGGATTGACTTAAACTCATTGTGGATGCACTTGATTTTCCTACACTGATCTGTTACAAGGGGGGTACGCGGCAACACCCACGTGGGGGGTGTGAAACATTTTTTACCTTGTTGCTGAATTTTTCATGTTTTGAATACGTTTGCAGATGGATGAGCAAGGGATGGAAAATTTCAATCAAAAATTAATAAAGCTTAACTGAAAGATTTAAAAAATTATTTAAGTGTTAAAATTAAATGAAGTTCAAAATTTTCACACCTTGCATCTCAAAACGACACAAAAGATTTTTTCGGCTTTCATCAGACGTCAATGATGTTGAACGATGATGCGGGGGCATCATTCAGAAGTGAATTTCTGTAATGGATCTTTAAGAATTTAAAAGACCGTGACTTATTCTTTAATCAATATTTGAGTTCAAAGTGAGACTTTTCACTCCCGCCACATTAACTTTTCATCACGGAGAAAAATTAAAAACCCGTCAAGAGTTAGAAATAAAATCTTGACCATCTCAAATTTTGGCTATATTCATAAACGCGTGCATTCACATTTATTTTCTTCATTTTCATCTGTTTCGAGAGGAATTGTTCTTGGGGTGCTAATACATGACGCAATCATTAGCGAAGTTAAGACGTTGATTAGCGCCATAATACTTTGCGGATACAGAGCACTTCCATTAGTCGCCGAATATCCAATGTAAGGTGCTAACATCACTAATGTCCTCGCACAATTCATGGCTGAATAGCTGCTTAATCGCTTCTTCGTTTTATCACCAGTGACTTCATTCGTGCATGTAAGGAAAAGTGAAAGCATTGTTGAAATTGTAATTTTAGCTATAGTTGAAGTAACCATGAGTATAATCATGCGTGTAAATGGATCGACTGAAGATGGAATAATAATTGCTGAATATTCGATAAAGGCTGCAATAATATTGAGTGCACTAGCCCAGAACCATTTTCGAGTTGTGTTGAGGATTAAGTGAAGTCCTATGAAGGCGCCAATAATCTCAGCTATGCCTATTATGACGGTATTAATCTCCAAATAATTTCTTCCCATTGCACGAACATGAAGTGTCGATGCATAGTAAAGCGAGAGAAAAGCCGACCAGCCGAGATGGGCTGCGAGGAGTGCAAGTTTATATTTAAAATCACCTTCCCAAATACTCCGCAATGATGGTTCTGGTGGCGTTTTTAGTAATGTCGATGAAATCTCTCGCAAATCCTTCTCTAAATCGTCTTTATTGAAGTCAGTTTTTCCATTAACTTTTGCCGCCTCCAGCATGACATTTAATGCCTGTTCTACTTTGCCACGTTTTAAAAGCCATCGAGGTGAGTCCGGTAGCCAGAAATAAGTCAGCATTAGGAGGAGTGTTGGTGCGGTGATGTCGATATAGATTACATTCCATGAATCCCAAAAAGTGCTCACGAGTGGAAGTAAAATCACTCCAATTGACCAATATTGTTCGAAGAGACATGCAACTACCACTTTCGGCTTTCCACTTGTGATATCAGCAAGGGTTGTTGATCCAATACACATTAGACTGCATGTCGCTGCAACAGCAGCCCTAAAAATTATGTGCAGCAAATAATTTGGTGAATATCCGGTCGCGAGACCGAGCACAATCTGTGATATCATTCCAATCAACATCGTTCGCTTTGGACTCACTCTATAAATTAAATAAATGTCCTTGAGACTCTTAATTTAAATTAATAAAAATATTTACTCACGATTTTAACATGTGATTCGCAATGATGCCGCCAATTAAGACCCCGAGCAAATGAAATGATTGAGAAACAGCCACCAAGATCTCTCGGGAACAGAATAGTTCATATTGTAGGATTAATGAGGAGAAACCTGATTTTTTTGGTTCAATTTCAAATTGATGGCAATCAATAAGGCTTGATTGATTCGAGGTTGAATTATGAAGGAAAATTTCCATTGCATTCGATCGAATTTTACAAAACTCGTATCCAACTTCATTTTCTATTTCACTATATTTTGTCAGATGAGCTGCTTCAACCCATGACGAAGTTAAATGTTCTGGGATATCAAACGATGGTTTGCAGAAGATTTCACCAGGTACTGGAGATTTTGCTGTGAAAATTAACTAAAATATTTTTTTGTAATTATGCAATGAAAGTTTAGAAGAAAAATTTAATTTTATCACTTACACAAGCCATGAACCTATAAAATAAAAAACTTTAAAAATAAATTTTATTCCAAGTAATTTTTAACTCACCATGCTGATGGAATTTTTACTAAAAATACTAATAAAGTTGACCTTAACTGCCATCTTCCAAATGGTCCTAAAAACTCTCCAATTTTATCAACTTCCACCATAGTCTCTGATTAAATTTTTCATCACAATCAATTACGATAAATATATTTTATCAATCGCCCTTTAGAGATATTTTTGGCAAATCTTCCTAGTTTTTAAAACTCATCTTCGCTCTCAAGGCGCTCGCAATAGACTGAAATGTATGACGAAGAAAAAATCGCGGCTGTGTCGCATGTAAGAAATTAATTTTTTACACTCGTGTGTATTGAAAACCACTTAGAGCATCCATGAAAACTATTTGTCACAATTAAAAGCTTCAAGCTTTAATTTTATTTAAGTTGAGTTATCATATTGCGAACGCCGAACAGTAAACAAACATAAAATAAAGTAATTTAGCAAATAAAAAATTTTCAGAAAATTAATTTTATCGAGACACTCGTGAGTCACCGATGCAATGCATTCACTCACGTTTGTTTTATTTAGAAGACTTGAAGATAATGACACACGCTGTCTATGAGATTAAAATAGTTCGATTGTGTTCTGATGCAAATAGACTGTCTACATTTTAATACGCAGGAAATGTCATTAAAAGTTGCAAATCAATGCATGTGAATATTTTAACATAATCAGGAACATAATCAAAAAAAATTCCATTTTTTAATGATGATTTTTTAAGGATTAAAATTTAAATTGAAGCGGATGATTTTGAAAAATTAAAGATAAATTTAATGGTTCGAATCATAAAATTATTATTATATTTTTTAAATTATAAAAACTCTAATTTTTTCCTGTTCGAATGTTTCTTTCACATGTCACATCCTTTTAAATTATTTCTAGCAACTCTCATCAAAAATAAGGTTAAGGACCTCTTCATAAAATTCTATTATCGACTGCACCACATCAACCAAAATATTTTCCCTCTCACAAAAATATTCAACAAATTATGACCGATGACGTCTATAAAATATTTAAAAGGAGTAAGATTGAGAAAATTTTCTTAAACCCTTCTAAAATGTTTTAAGACAAGTCGACGAATAAAAAGAAAACCGAAAATTTCTGTTGATCGGGTTAAAGTCAAATTAACATGATTGAGACGTTGAGACGGAAAAGAAAAAAACTAATTTAATTCTCCTTGTAGACCCTTCTCACCAAAGTCATGTACTTCTTGTTGTTATTGTCCTTTTTGGTTACAGAGCTCTTTAATCTTTATTTGTTATGTGGAAGCAAATTTATTTTTACTCAAGCATGTCATGAGTGCAATTAAATAACTAAAATAATTAACTAGTCTAAAAATCCAAATTCCAAGTTTAGCTTACAGTTTTTCTAAATTCAAATCATGTCACGTCGAACTTCCAAAAATACACCAAAAGATTTAGCGCCAAACTTATCTGGCATGAAAGAGCTCGAAGCAAAGGTTAAAAAAGCAAAGTTAGAAAAGAAAATTTTTGTTCTCACACTTCGTTATGAAGCAATTCGTCAAGGACTTTTAAAGCGTAATTGGTTGGAAAAAGTTACTGACGATCAATTCGGCAATGTCACTCCTGCTGGCTCTGAACGTCTCAAAATTGCTTTGCTCCTCAAAAATGCACCATTTAATTTTATTTGGCAGTCGCGACAACGATTAATTAAACCACTTGACAGTAGCAAACCTTTTTTGAACTCAATCATGCGACTTCGTCAATTTGACTTTACAACTAAAGATGGCATAAATTTATTGGCGAATTCATTTCATTGGAATTATATCGAGGATGTAACGGAACTTCAATATCAAAGAAGTCACGTGTTAACCGATAAATTCTCAAGAGAAGATTTTTTTGAAGATTTCCGGTCCACAATATTTACAAGCTTCATTTTATTTCTGAACAATCATGAAGACATTCGATTGCTTTTTTCTAAAACCGGAGAATACGACATGGAGTGTATTGACTTTGCCATACAAAAGGTTGATCTACTGATGAAGTACAGTGATAACGATGATATTGACACAACTTCGCTGTTTGATGTTTGCGCGAGATTCCCAAAAAATCAAAAATTAACGCTGGATAAAATTAGGTTGATAATTAACGGTGAGTTAAGTTAAAATAATTTAATTTGATTTTAATTTTTAAATTGAAGGTAAAAAGAAGTTCATTTATGAAGAACCTTCGATAGCTCAACTCTATAGGGAACTTGTCAAAACTTCTGCTGAAAAAATCCTCACAAGATGGCCGCACCTTCGGTATGACGGATACAAAAATCTGTGGATCCTAAAACCAGTTGGTGCTTCCAGTGGAAATGGTGTCACAGTTTTCAACGATGAAGACAAAATTAAAACATTTCTTTTGAGTTCCAAAATGACAACTTTTGTCGCTCAAAAATACATCGAACGTCCAATGATAATCTATAATCGTAAATTTGATCTTCGAATTTACTTTTTGACATTCATTCATGATAAACACGTCAATGTTTGGCTTTATAGAGATTGCTACATCAAATTTGCAACGCATCCATTTACTTGCGATAATTTCGCTAAATCAATCCATCTCACAAATTATGCGGTTCAAAAATTTTTCATGAACAACAATAACATGGTGCCGGGTGCGATTGAAAATATGTGGACGTTGAGTCAATTTATTGATTATTTTCAAACAATCGAACAACCGCGATTGTGGGAGACGAAAATTTATCCGGCAATTAAGAAAAATTTGTTGGCGGTAATTTTGCCGAGTTTAGAGGGAACAGAGTTGAGTGAAAATAATTTTGAGTTGAATGGAGCTGATTTTATGGTAAAAAATGCAAAATTTTAAAAATCGTATTAAAATTAAATTAATTTATTACAGATCGGCTATGACCACGAACCAGTTCTAATTGAAATCAATTCAATGCCAGCCTTGTTCTTCTCAAAAACAGTCATGGACTTGATAACGACCAAACTTCTCGATGATGTCATTAAAGTTGTTGTCGATAAAACATTCGATTCAAATGCTTATGTGGGTGATTTTGAATTGATTCTCTCTCAAGAAATTCATCAAGCAGCCAATGATGTCGATCTAACTGTTGAGGGAAAGAAACTCGAACGAAATCTCGACCGAAGTAGATTCAGGGAGACGATGATGAAATACCGAGAAAATTCTGCAGTTTTACCTTTGATTGAAAGAAAAATTGAATTTGAAGCGAATGATGGAACAAAATTTATTTACTTGAAGGAGAAAGCATAAAATTAAAAAAGTTTTGACTCGAATTAAAAATATTTTTCGTCAAATTATTTAATTCATGAATATACTGTAAAAGTCCATATTAAATTATTTTTCACAACAACATTTCATATAGTTTACATTACAAGCTGGAACTGCGATTTTTTATAATGCGAACCTCAGTAATTGGCAATACAAAATTTTTTGATGCGTTAACCACATCGGAAACTGAGTCTGAGGATACACTTTTTTGTGCAGCAGAGAATAAAATTTCAATTGCAGTGTAAAGTTTGCGATAGCCATTTGGATGTACTTGATGGATGTGCTTAAATTGCAGCATTTTCGAAAAGAGAATTTAAAAATGTAATTTTACAATGAAAATAAATAGAAGAGAAAATTATTTCGTTCTGGATTTGCCATAAAAATATTAATATTAATAAATATTGCCAACACCCTCAATTTGCAACCGCGTGAATGTGAAAATATAACAACAGCATGTGTGTGGATAAAACTATAAAAATGCAGTTAATACATCAAAATAATGTCTCAAAGATTATTGAACGAACATCGGAGGGCTAATAAAAGTGCTAGAAAATTAATAGAATGATGTTGGAAGTATTTTTATGGCATTATTACTGGCGTTTTAATAGAGATTAAAAATATGTCTTAATCTCGTATCCGCCTCACATGACCATCGCATTCAATTATTTTGATTGATTTTAGCACAAAAATTTCTTTTGTCCATTTTTTTATTGCGGCACAAGCTGAAATCGTAAAAAGTGACATCGGTTGAGGAAGTTTATGCATGCTGCACACATATCTCACAATTCGTTTCCAATGCATGTCATGGAGCATTAAAAAATAGTAAAATTTTCTCCCATAAAAAATCTTCGCCTATAAAAAATTTCATAAAATTTTCATTCACATGTCATTTCGTATTATCATCTTAGAGTATGCTAAACAGTAAAAAGGCAATTTAATGGCATGTTCTGCTTCCGTGCATATAATTTGCAATAAAAATGTTTAAACCCCTCGGTTTTTTTTAATATCTCTTTTTAATATTTCTTTTTGCTTTCCCTTTTTCTTCCTCTTCCATCCCCCCCTTTTTAAAAAAAAACAAACAAAAATGTTCCAACCCAAATCCTTAACGAAGGATATCATCAATTGCATGCATGAATGACTTTAATATAATATCTTATAATTCACAAGTGAAAAATTTTAGGAAATTGGAACACAATTAAAGTTGAAACTTTGCAATAATAATTTTTAGAGTTGAGTAGGTGATGGTAGCCGATTGTAATGAACGGTTTTAAGAACTTTATAACGGATGGAACCTTGGATTTTCAGGTTCGAATCTCGCCGATGTGATTTCGCCGATGGGATTTCAAATTTTCCGGCTGCTTGAGAGATTTATATGCATGCAAATTAATTCCCGTGTTCTGACCGAATTACTTGAAAACTACTGTCGAGATCTCACTCAATGGCCAACTTTTTTTTTTGCTTTTAAATAAATTCAATTTTCCTCTCATAAAGTGTCTTTTCTGACATGAATGCTCTTTGCAATAAGGATATTATCATCATTGAGACGCTCGAATTCTTTTTATAGTTTAAACATCTAGTTTGAATTTCTTCTCATATTATTGACTCAGATAGAGCCAAAAAGGGATGAATGTATTGTGGAAGAGGAAAGTAATAAAAAATAAAATATCAATATGCAAATGCTGCTCGCTTTTCTCCGATTTTATTGCTCCCTCACTTGAGTGTTTTCCGACATTCAATTGATGGAATTTTCTTTTTTAAGGATTTGATTTTTTTGTGTCATTTCAATGAAAAGGAGTTTTACCAAATTAACATCAAAACTTTACAAAATGTTCAATTTCAATTAAAGACAGCTGAAAGTAAATTTTCTAAAATTTCTTTAACTTGGAATTCTTTAAAACGCTTCACACTGGGCGTTCCCGCCTTCTCCACATTATCCAAATGTCCGCAATTTCCATTATAGCCAATTATTTCGATTAAATTGCTATAAAACATTCGATAGATTCGTATTTTTATCTTCAAACTAATTTCATTAAAACATTCAAAAGAAGAAAAAAAATTGCAAAGCTTTAAAACTGCAATAGTGAACACAATAAATTGATTAAATTGCATTAAATCCAAATGGCGTGTTCTATTAGCTAAATTGCATTATTACCAAGGATGATAATCCAAAATGTGGGCAATAAAAATTCTGCACACTCCATAAAAATGATAAATGAAGTCTTGCGGTCACAATAGAGAGAGAAATTTTTGAGGCGTTGTGAATAAATAACAAATAAATCCTCCGGTCGACCGAGGATAAATTTTTCAAAATTAGTTTTTAACCCACAACGGAGAATATGAATGTAAATTACATGCTTAATGTCTCTATTTATCCTTAGTTAATCCCTATGTGTGTTGTATGAGGTCAAAAATGAATAAAAAACGAAAAATTCTTTAATTACATTTCTATGGCTTCATCACCGACGACATAAGTAATAAATAATGAATAGATGATGAAAAATATGCATAAAATTACAATTTCTGTCAATAGAAATGTTGTCAAGTACTTTTTACACATATGAACACTCGAAATTCATTCATGAGCGGGAAAAATATAATTAAATATGTCATAAAAAGACATTTAGAAGAGGCACGTAAAGAAAATTATCATCGCGACTTTTTGACTTTTCATTCACACATATATGCGAATAACTCTAATTAGCATTAACATAATAAAATGCGAAAACTCATTAAAATTTACATAAATGAATGAAAAAAACATCTTGAAATTCATTTGAGATAAAAAGTGGTTTTATTAATGTAAAAAATTGCTGTAATTTAATTTTTCTTACTAAAAGAAATAAAAATTGAAAACTAAAGGTTAGGAAAAATGAAACAAGATATTTTTGCATCCTCTGGCGACCATCGTTAGCATAATGAATAAGTTTATTGAATTGAATAAAAATCTTCTTAAGGGTCGAAAACCTAAATGATGAATTATTTTATGCAAAATGGCATCCAATAAAAAAACTTTTAATAAAAAGAAGCTAAAAATTTTACATCAATGTATTTCTTTACACTTCACATTAACAATAAATCCTTAATTAAGTTTATGTCGTATACAGAAAATGCAATTTGTTCAAAAAGCGACATTTTCCAACATTTTCTATACAAATCATGAGTAACAAATAAATAATTGAAAGTCATCGAAAGAGTTTTTCATGCAATTTCCATAACTCGCTTCATTCATGCACCACTTACAGAAAAATTTTCCATGCTTCGGTAAAAACCACTTACGCTCTCTCTTTTTTTATGTTCCTCATTGAAAGTTTTTATTTCTTTTTTGCATTTGTGTGGCGGATGTGTATGAAAAATTGTGTAGATGCAGTTGAGTTTTAATGCAAAGCATGCAGGTCCCTCATATCTCATTTTAGTTAATGAACTTCGTAATTTAAGGAGAAAGTCGTAAAAAATGTGAGATGAAGGATTAATTTAGAAAGAAGTCGTAAAAAATTTAGTAGAATTTACCACGTGTTTACTCAACTGCTTCTGCTGCGTTTTATCAACGAGGTTTGTCAAGGGATGAAAAATATTATTTCAAAAAACTCAAGAACAAAGAATTTAATCCCTTGCAAGTTCCTTCCTGTATTTCTTGCAGCCTAGAAAATGATTTTAATGTCACTTCCTTATAATGACTTTATGTCTTATTTTATCTCATATTTTTTTACGACTGCCGCCGCTTTTTGTTGATTAAAAATTTATATTTCAAGTGAAATTTAACTCTCACAAAATTGCAATTAAAAATGCATAAAAAATAGAAAATACAAACAAAGGCAGCTCCTGACAAACCAAATGACAACTTCATTAAATAGTTCAGCAATATTCATCATGGGCTATATGGAAAAATATATTTTACGACTTTTTTATGATCGCCAATGAAAGGGTTGCATTCTCCTCCCTTTTATTAATCGCGCTTCAACCTTTAATGAAAAAAATTTTTAATCGAGCTGAAATAATTTTTTCTCATCAAAATCGTCAGCGAAAAAAATATTTAACGATTCAAAATTTGAATTAAACTCGAATTAAAGGACGCGCAAGAAAAATTTTATGGTCGAAATAGAAGATGAGCGGGGAAGTGACATCCATAAAATCCTCTGTAAACAAACAAAAAATTCCACTCAAAGTGATTTTTATGATCATGGAAACATTTTTTTCCGTTCGACCATAAAACTTTAGCATAAAATGCAAAAATAAAATTCAATGATGGGAACGAAGAAATTTGTTAGCTCGAAGTTAAATAAATTTTCCTTCAAGTGAAATTGAAATTATTCATCAAGGATTCTCTCGACGATGTGCAGTTCTTTTCAGCTGAGTTGCAACAAAGAAGAATTTTTTTATAGCTCACGTTCATTTCTTAGCTCAGCTGCTCGTGGCAAAATTTCATCTTGATGCGATAAAATTCATCAACTTGAGATGGAATTAGCAAATTTTATGATACATTGGAAGAAATTAAGTTTAACATCCAGATGCACGCTTCAGATTGGTGAAAATTAAGGAAAAAATTGAAAGATTAAATTTATGCTTACAAAAGACCAAAAAAAAGGTTGGAGTTATCGAGGCTCGAACTCGAGACCTTTCACATGCAAAGCGAACGCGCTACCAGCTGCGCCATAACCCCACCTATATCAGTTGAGTGTACATTGAAAAATGTACATTTTAAACCAAATACGAATGTGAAGAAAGTGAAAGAAGAAAAATGAGTGTGAAAATCTATGTGTATTTTTAAAATAATGAGTTTAAGCGCCTGTTAATAAAAAATATATTATTATATTTTGCAACAACAATTTTTATAGTAACAAGAAATAAAACATAAAAATTGAATTTAAAAAAAATATTAAAAATTATTTTAAAAGAGCAAAAAATAAATGCCAACAACACGTAGCGTTCCCAAGCGGTCACCCATCTAAGTACTAACTACGCCCGATGTTGCTTAACTTCAGTGATCGGACGAGAACTGGTGTTTTCAACATGGTATGATCGTTGACAGGAAAAGTGTTGGCAGAATATTCACTTAAAGAAACAAAATGAAAACATAAAATAAATGCTTAGAAAAAATCCTTTTAACATAACACGAATGTATTAAGTTCCATTTTTCACTGTATCAATTTCACTCTCCTGATTTAATAAAATTCTCTGGCGTTTAATTTTATTCATAATTCGAAATTTATGCTTCTTAAAATTTTATTGAATCTTTCGAAATTTAATTAATTAAAAATGTTTTAAAAATAACTCAAAGGTGACTGGACTTTAGTTTTTATAAAAAAAAATATTATACAAAATTTCTATTTTTAAATATCAAATTTCACGCATGACCAGTGTGCATTAAAAAAGAGCAAACAATTTTTATTTGACCATTAAAATCATTTTACAGCCACATCTAATTAAAACCGGTTCCTTGTCTAAGCACACATGAAACAAAATATTCACAAATGTCCAGAAAATCAAAAAGTTTTAAAAAAATATGAACTTTACATAATTAAATGAAATGGATTTACCTTCGAGCAATTAAGAGTGAGAGAGAGAAGGAAAGTCTATCGACCGAGAGAACCTGATTTTAAATCCTAATGCTTTATTTACCTTTCTAAACATCAAATATTCATATCAACTCCATTCAACATGCACACATATATTGAGTGTGTGCATGGATGGGGGCGAATTGAAAGGATTAACAATTATGAAATGAGACATCACTAAATGTATTTGATATCATCTCATAATACGAATGCGGATGGGTAATGTACATTTGATATAATCTTGTTTTGCTCGGAGAGCCCTAGTGAAGAGGAAAATTTATGCAAAGTGCATGTACAAAATATTTCCTATGTTTAAACAAAAACAACACACACAAAACTCCGGCTTCATTAAGCCTTAGTCACTAGAACCTGAACTAAGTACTTTTACCCGAAATGATATGAAATATGCATTTATGGAAAATGCTAATTAAATATTTGCCTTTCATCATATCAACATCACATTTTGAGCGTCGTCGAGTCGAGTCTAGGCAAAATGAAAGGTGTAGAATATGGAGTGGACAACGGGAGAAGGAAATTTTAAAAAATATTTAAAAAAGGAGCAAAAAATAAATGCCAACAACACGTAGCGTTCCCAAGCGGTCACCCATCTAAGTACTAACTACGCCCGATGTTGCTTAACTTCAGTGATCGGACGAGAACTGGTGTTTTCAACATGGTATGATCGTTGACGAGAGAAGCATCTACAAAATCTCAATTTAATTATAGACAACTCCTAAAAACTTTTCTCTTATGCAGTCATCAAAAAAGTGCGTACAGTTCATTATCCTCATCATCATAAGCCACATTTTCATTCATGTGCCGACTATAAAATCACAAAATTATTTTTTATGCTCACCGTCATTTAATTAGTTATGATTCATTGCTCTTTCATTTATTCTCCATGAGAAAACTCAATAATCGTAAAAATTTATCAAATAATTGATTTATTTTATAATTCTCAAATTTTTATGATGCATTGCGGTTGAGCTATTACATCAAAAAAAATATTATCACGTCTCGTTAGCTCATCTTCTATATGTGGGATGCGGATATAAAACTTTACTCATGCTGCATACGGTAGCTGTCATAAAATTCTGAACATTTTATTGATAATTTCACTAATAACCCTCATGATTTGTTAAAATTTTATATTTTTTCATGTATGCTTTTTATGTAGTTTGCACATTGCTAAATGCCAATCATTAAGTGCTAAAACGAATACTTTTTTGCCGGATTCTTGGTTTAAAAAATATATAAAAAAGGAGCAAAAAATAAATGCCAACAACACGTAGCGTTCCCAAGCGGTCACCCATCTAAGTACTAACTACGCCCGATGTTGCTTAACTTCAGTGATCGGACGAGAACTGGTGTTTTCAACATGGTATGATCGTTGACGAGAAAAGCGTTGGCAGAATATTTACTTAAATCCTAGGTCCTTGATACTTCCAAAAGAAATTAAAGTTGTTTGATTTTTTCACAGCTTTCTTTCCTGCATACATTGAAATTTCTCATAAATATATTTTTTTATCATAATTTTGTTCTGTCATTATTTTTTACTGGAGTGCCGTTTAAAAAATGATCAGAAGTGATTTTAAAATTTTTTGGACATTTTCCAAAATAGATTTATGTGATTTAGGTGGGGTTATGGCGCAGCTGGTAGCGCGTTCGCTTTGCATGTGAAAGGTCTCGAGTTCGAGCCTCGATAACTCCAACCTTTTTTTTGGACTATTGCAAGTATGAACTATTTTCCTTTTTTCAGATATCGCTATGGCTGAAAAATATTTGGAAAAATTTAAAAAATTTAATAAAAGTAAAAACACGGAAATGAAATTTATTTTTGAACTAACACGATTATTTTACAATTTTCGATATCACCGAACACGTGTTTTTTTTGAAAAGCTAAAAATAGTCGAACAAAATTTTGTTGTCAACTCAGAAAACGTATTTCATTTAATTATTCAGGTGTAGACTTGAATTTTATTTTGAAAATATCTATAAAACATATGCCTGACTTGTGTAATTAAAAACAACTTTTCATACCTTAAAAAAGTCAAATTTAATACATGGAGTGCTCACTCAGAAGTCAATTTTATTTGTCATTCGAATTTGCTGACCAGCCCTCACTAAACTCCTTCACATCATCAATCTTCACAATTTATACTTTACAATATTCATTAAAACTATTTTCAAAAATTTCCTCAACGATGACAATTCAAAAATATTTTTTCCTTATTTCACTTAAATGAAATCACCAAAAAAGATAATTTGATTATAAATAAATTAACATGTGGTGCTTCTGAGTTTATCTTTCTGAACCCTTTTTCTTCCTTTTCAACCCCTCCGAATGATGCTCATTTTTCAGCATAATCATCTTGTTGACCATATTGATAGATTTTATTTGAAAAGTTTTTAATGAAGTTTCTGAGAGAAAAATGAAGAAGTTGTAAATTTAATATAATATAACCTCAACTACTCCATCCTCGTTTTAAAATGACTTTCATAATTCAGAAAAGTGTGAAAACTCAAACGAAACTCATTAAAACAAATCGCACAATAGACGAGTCAAAAATGCATAAAATCGTTTTTGTGACGATTTTTTTCAACGCGAAATTTATCACAAAACCAGAGAGCTCTGTCAAAGGAATTTTTCCACAAGTGTGTTGAGAAAAAAAATTCTTCAAACCTCAAGGGATTTTAAATAAATTAAAGAGAATGGCCGAGAACGATTTATTGCTGAATGACTTGTTAGTTATGTCTACAAACAATTTCTTGTGGTATCAAGAGAGAAAATATCCTGAAATAATCTTAATTAAAGAAAATTTTTGAGATACTTCATTTAGAAAAATTAAAAAGGAGAAGAAGAAATCAAAAAATTATAAAATTTTGATCTGAAAGAAAAAATTTCAATTTTCCAAATGAAACACATCAAATTTTCTGTTCTTGTGACACTTTTTTACTTGTATGAATTTTTTCCTCTTCTATTTGATTCATTTTCACATCCTTTATTTTTTTTCTTACATAAGTCAAATTAATTTTTCTCTTCTTTTTGCAAATACATAAAGCGGAGTCAGGGAAAAGAATTCTTATGTATAATGCAAAAAAAAAATTTTCTTTCATCTCAATTATTTTCAAAGTTTTTTTCTTATAAAATTGAACATAACTGAGCGAGTAGAAAGTGCAAGTGTGTAGTTTGTGTGTGTTTGTGTGTTTGTTTAATATTGTTTTATAATATAAATCCATTAATTAGTTCACTATCGTTCTTCAAGGCGAGAGTTAGAAGGTGAATTTGTACGGAAATGTCTTGAGGCTCTCATTTAGTCTCAAAAGTATTCAACACAAATTCCATTAAATTCTCACTTTTTTTTTAAATTAAATTATTTTCATCATACATTTTTAGACCATCGGCATAAGCCGAAATTTCATTATTCTTTAGCATATAATCCATTAAGTGATTTATTTTTTTTCTCATCATTCATTATTCTACAAATTATATATTACTCATTATCATCATGATATCTATCGATATTATTTAGTAGTACAAGTGAAATTCTCATTCGTTCATGTTAGATTTCTTAGAGATTTTTTTTCTTTTCCAGAAAACCGTGTGTTCTATTTTTGTCATGATGACCTCATATGAGTTTTTGTGTGTGTGTATTTTTTTTAAATCGGGACGTCGATGAAATGGGAGAAAGAGGAAAATTATAAAGTTTTCACGACAAATTTTCATAAAATAAGTTTAAATCTTGAAGAGCAAAAAAACTTGTGTGTTTTTGTATAAGTGTATGTCGGCACAAGAGCGGGAGATCTAATTTATCCTTTTAATCTTCCCACCAATCGGGTCCGGCGCTTGCGTGCGTATTGAAGTTATTGCTTCCATAACTTCCTCCATAGCTTCCGCCTCCACCTCCACCTCCTGAGCTGCTTCCTCCGCCGTTTCGATAGCCATCAGTATTGCCTGTGAAGATAATTAGTATTAACGCAAAACAATTAGCAGTGTCGTAATTAAACACTTACTGAATCCACCACCGCCCTGTGAACGATTTGCGCCGCCTCCATATCCACGATTACCTCCTCCTCGACTCGAATTGCCGCCGCCATAACGATAATCTCTCGATCCAAATCCACTTCCTCCATAGCGATTTCCGCCTCCGCCACCACGTTGATTTCCACTGCGACGAGGACCTCCGAAACGATCATTGGCCATCTCTTCAAGGAAACCGGGCAGTTCCTGGTTTGTCTCGATCAACAATTCAACCAAGTCCGAACAAATGTTACGATTCTTTTCATTAAAGAAGCTCGTTGCTATACCCAAGTTACCCATACGTCCAGTACGACCGATTCTAATTAAAATAAAATTAATATCAACTTTCTAATTACATTTCTTCAAACTAACCTATGAACATATTCTTCGACATCAGATGGCAAATCGTAATTGATGACGTGTGTGACATGCGGGATATCGAGTCCACGAGCTGCTACTGCAGTTGCAACCAAAATTGGGCATTCTCCTGTGCGGAAACATTTGAGGGCATCTTCACGCTCACGTTGACTGCGGTCGCCGTGAATGGAGGTGACGGGATGCTTGTTTTGATACAAGTACTCCTCAAGCGAGTCAGCTCCCTTCTTTGTCTCGACGAAAATCAATGTCAAAGCTTCGGCAGAGGATTCTTGTCCCTCTCGCAGGCGACTCAATAGGTCCAGCAAATGAGAACGCTTCTCGTGCTCATTAACCCATATAACTTTCTGTGTAATGTTTTCGGAAGTTGAGCCAACGCGACCGACAGCCAAGAAGATGTAGTTAGAGAGAAAGTCGCTCGCCAACTCTTGAATATTTTTCGGGAAAGTTGCAGAGAACATCAGAGTTTGACGTTGACCAGTTGGCGGCATGTCGCGATTCTCAATAATGTGACGAATTTGAGGTTCAAAACCCATGTCAAGCATTCTGTGAAAATGATTATGTAAATAAATTTGCATTAATTATAGAGAAAATGATTCTCACCTGTCTGCTTCATCGAGAACGAGAAAACGAATATTTTCCAAGCCAATCTTGCCACGATTGATTATATCATCCCTATTTAAAATGATAAGAATTAGTAAAACACCACTGGTAAATGACTATAATTTAACTCACAATCGTCCCGGCGTTGCAACAATCAAATGACAACCATGGTCAAGTTCACGCATTTGTTCACTTGTGTTGTTGCCGCCATATAAAACAGCTGGACGCATGCGCGAACGATAAGCAAACTTTTTAGCTTCCTCATAAATTTGTGTCGCCAACTCACGCGTCTTAGGTTTAATAATGAGAAGAGAATGAAAAGAGTAAGAGAGTTAGAGATTATTTTAAATACTACAAGCTTCGCATTGTGTAATAAAATGTCTATTTTTAAATGTATTAAAATCTCGTAACTTACCGGTGCAAGAACTAAGCCGAGTGGATACTGCTTGCGACGTTGATAAGGACGATTTGATGCTGGATTGATGCTTGCTCCCTGTTCTAGCATGCGATTCAAAATGGGAACAAGGAATGCAGCTGTTTTGCTGTAATACGATTTAAAAGTGGTTGTTAAAAAAGATCAATCACTTAGATTGTCGAAAGAAAGAGATCACTTACCCAGAGCCCGTTTGAGCGCACGACATGAGATCGCGGCCTCCGAGAATGATCGGTATGGCATACTTTTGTACCGGTGTCGGTTTATCATAGCGAGCCAATTTTATATTGCTGCGAATAATTTCCGTCAACTTAATATCATCGAATGATGTAATATTCTCAGGAACTTGCTGACCCGTCGCCTCCACGGGAATGTCTTCGTATTTGCTAAAATTGATGCCTGTGTTATCGGTACCGAATAGCTCCTGTTCAATACGTTCATTACGTGGTAGCGGAACTGTGTAATCAACCTCGCCACCGCTGCGTTGTTGCTGATTCCATTTTCCGCCGAAGCCACTGTTTGATGAGCCGCGTCCATTGTAGCGGTCTTCCTGTTGATACTGTTGCTCGCGAGCTTGTGGTGGAGGCTCTTGCCAGCGTGTATTGACTGGAGTCTCGTCCTGAGCGCTCTCAGGCTGTGCTGGCGTTGGCTGAGGCGGAGCTCCAGTTGCTCCTCCGTGGCCGCCACGCGAATCTGATCCCTGCGAGGATCTTGTGAAGGTTCGCGATCCTCCTCCGCGACTGTTCCAATTGTTCGATGCTCCCGAATCTCCACCGTTTTGATAACGATTGTTATTGTAATTCGAGTGATTATTAAAACTGTTTTGCTCTCCTCCTCCTGCAGCAGCTCCTCCTCTCTCACCACGTTGCTGATAATTATTGTTGTAGTTGTTGCCGTTGTATCCGCGGCGATTGTTGTTTCTATAACGAGAAAGATTGTATTACTCATCACTCTGTCTTTTGTGCGGAATGAATGAACAAATATGGAGTGTTTTACATATTAAAAGTACAAGTAACTGAATCACGCGCAAAAAACACTTTAATGATTTAAAAGTTTACAGTCTAACGGAATTGACTCAAGGTAAAACTATTGTGAATTTATAGAATGTATTTTTTTTCGCAAACTCTCAATGAAATCCGAGTAACTTCATTTACACACGTAAAAAAAAGAGAGCCAAGTATTTGAAACAATTTACGTCAAAAGAAATGCGGGAAAGAAGGTATGAAAAGGGGTAAGAAGAAGAATTATTTGCCGACTGTACGTAAGAGAGAAAAGATTTTAGGAAAGAAACGGGAATACGTCTGCATATAGGTCAATGACAATGCGAATGTTGAATAATACACTCACCGATTATTATAATCACGATCTGTGCCGCGATTATTGCTATAGCTCTCCTTGACGCTATTAGATGCTCCTTGATAATTACTATCGTTATTTTTCGGCGATTCGTTCGGTTCACCACCCTGACGAAGGTGAGGCGGGATATAACGTTGAGCTGAACCTTTACGTTCATTCAAGTCCAGACCAGCAACCTATTCAAGTATTTCACAATGTTATTTTTTACATCACACACAGTGACGGAAGTGCGATAAGTGAGCAAGAGAGAGAGAGAGAAAGAAAATGAAGGAAAAATGTGTGATTAAAAATATTCGAGTTAATTAATTAGAGTATCATGCATGTCCGCACGGAAACAACACTTTTTTTTCGCGGCACAGGGCGATTTTGCAATCAGCGCTACTGACTGAGCGCTGCCATATTTGATTTTTTTTCGCTCTCACGATTGCACTTCCAGTGAAAAATTTTCATTCGCACTTTTTTGCCCTAAAAATCACACGGGATGTTCTCAATTGATGATTACCTGCTGCTCTAGACCCGTTCCATTGTCGTTAGCATAATTACTCATAGTATTTCACAGGGCTTGCGTTGTTTTTTGCAGTTTTTCCTTGCTCTCAAATTTACTGAATGGAAAATTAAACTGTATAATTTTTTTTTCTCTTAAATCGTTCTTTCTTCAAATTTTCACTCGCAAAAGCTTGCTTAATGTGTTCACAATGTCTTTATTTATGGGAATTTATCACTTCTGGTCACTTAAATGTCCAAAATATATCAATTTAAGTAAATTCACGAAATTTTTTCTTTATTAGATTTATCCAAGTCGATGGGACGAATTTTTTTCTTCGCTTTGCCCCTTGCAGCAAAAAGTGATTTTTGAAAATTTTAAAACAAACGTGGTTTGAGCCGTTATTTTTTGCGTTCATAACACGCGAAATCATCGTGACAGAAATTATTATTTTCTTGGACAACAAAAGATTATGGAAAGCATACCTCAAAAAATAATTGTGAATATTTTAATTTTTGGATTTTTATTATCCAAATTAAGTTTAAGATGCTTTTTAAGGAAATTTTAAAAAATTGTCATGTGGCATGTGAAAGTTCTCGAAATTCCAAAAAATTTCTCACTGTACACACTTGAGGTTGTTGTGGCTAGCTGATAGCTTTTATAAAATGTTTTCTCATTATATTTTTGAATACATAAGTACATAATGCAGTTTAAAAATTTTTAAAGATCATTCATTTTAAAAATAACTAGTCAAGAAAGTTCTTGTATAAATATTTTCCTTTTGATAATTTTCAGACAACATTGAACTCTCGAGAAATATTTATGACGCATTTTTTTATTCCTAAAACGTAAATGTTTTTTATTTACGCTATTTAATCTCTCGAATCTTCTCTCCTTCTATCCTGAATTGAAATTGAAAGACAATCTCGATATGGTGCGCAACAATTTATTCAATTTCTTGTAGAAAAAGTTTTACGGTGAGACATTTCCTCTCGAAAATCAAATCAACGACGGAAAGCGCATAGCGATGATAAAATAGAACTTTATGGATGTTTGCACAAGTTTTTGTAAATTTCATATTTTTATGGCATTTTATGCTGCTACTCACACTTTTAAAAGCTATAAAAAACTTACAAAATTGCACAAAATGCTGCTCACGAGCGTGATAAGAAGAAAATCGTGGAAAAAAACTAAAAACTTATTTAGCATCGCATGAAGAAGAATAATCGTAAAATGAGTGCCTGAAATTGTCTGTGAATTGCAAAGTTTTTTTAAGTCGTAAAAAATAAACAGAAAGTAGCTAATTTTGACTCTAAATTGTTCTTACTTTATTTGAGATTAGCTCGACATGATAATTAGAAATTGAAATGCATGAAAATCTTTTTTATTTGAGTGTATGAGGTGTCTTATGTAATACTCTGATGAAAGTGATTGAATGTCTTTGACGACTGAATGGCTGGAAAATGGCGACCGTCTACTTCTTACAGCAATCTTTCTTCTCGCCACATCCACCTGATCCACTTGATGTTTTGCACGTGCAATTACAGTTGGGATCACATTTGCCTCCCTGACAGCACTGCTTATCTTTGCAGGTACAATCTATTTAAATAGAAATTTCGAGATAAGTCAAATTGTTGATGACCATATTTTTTTAATCACGTAGCACACTAAAGTGCATTTAAAAGATAACTTCCAAATTATTTCATCTAGTTTTAAGCTAACTTACTCTTGCAATCGCTTCCACAAGGCATTTTGATAATTTTTAGATTTTTATTTCACTTTTTAAACTTTTAGCTATTGACAAAATCAATTCAACTTTTATGCTCTCTCCGCAACGATGCACGACTTTTATACTTTCGAAACCTTTTTCACCCGGCATCAATACAAAAAAAACTCTTGAGCCGTGTGCAAATTCAAGCCTCTGCTGTACGTTGATTTAGGAATAAACTGGAAAGCGAAACATGAAAGAATGACGAAAAATTTTTTGTTGTTTAATTGAAGCGTTTATCAATTAAACATTCTTTAGCACTCCTAGCCTATTTAACGTATCAAACAATTAAAAAATTAAGTGTCGTTGTACTTTACTTATTCTTTACTATAGTTGTAAATTTTCCACTCAACCAACAAGTGTCGCAAAATTGAAAATTATCAGCGCACATGTGAAAGTGATTGTATTTTTTTTGAGTGGTCGGTCTCTTCAAACATGATTTTTAATCTTTATTAAATTTTTCTCTTTAAACGTTTATTTAAGAGCAATTCGGCATTTTTTTCACACGACTATGAGCTACAGCGTCAAGCAATTAAATCGATTCCACAAACAAATTTAGGTCATAAATTTAAGATTATCTTCGTCCCTTCGCTAATGAACTAAAATTTCTCTTTACCACGATTGTGAAAGTGCATTTCACCGGAAATGTTTTACTGCATTTTTATGATTGTTCTCTTTGTATGAAACACGCGTTATTGAGGGGTTGAAAAGAAAGAAAGGTTCATGTGAATGGTCAACATTGTCACTCAAACATTGACCAAAACCCACACACACCAGCAATTCTATGCTGCACACAAATCAAGCATGAAAATTCAAATTTGATGAGAAATAATTTCTAATCACTTTCCACACTCGAAAATTCTCATATCGATGTGCATTAATCTCGACACTTGAATATAATTAAATGCAAGTGTGTATGCAACGGTAGTTTGTCAAGATTTTTCGATAGTCATAAATCAGATTTAATTGCTTTTCGCAATGAAATATTTACTTTGTGACGATTGGTCAGCTTGCATGAATCTCGTGCCCCTTAGGGATGACTGCATGCTCATAGTTCTATCATCAATCTCTCTTATAGATATATTCTCACCAGAGGCCAACTGACCGAGCATGCTTTAGTGAGAAACAATAATTTAATTTTAATGTTTACATGCTCACTCTCATGCTTGCAAGCCTACAATACAAAAAGGGAAGGAAGATTTACAAATTATTTTTAAATTTCTATACCTTAATTTTAGTTATGTGAAAGTCTAAAATAACCCAAATTTATCGTTCCTTGAATATTAGTCACAAGAAAACCAAATCGATACATGAGTTTCTATTGTTTCACATTGAAATCCTATAATTTATTGATTTGAAGTGAGTCTCAATCTTCCACACGTGACCCCTTTTTGGAAGTGACCATTTTAACAAACAAATAAATTAAATGTTAACACTCATGTTTTACTCTTTTATTTCAATTGACAACTTTTATTTATCCACGCGTGAGGATGCTGCCGAGTGGGCATGAGAAGTGCATACAATTCAATCATCCGTAAAATAGAATCGATTTAACAAAGGGGATGTGAGTAATAAATCAGTAAAGGGGGCAGAATTGACCATAGAAATTTTATCGAAGTCGGCAAATAAATTTATTTATATTGAAATAATCTCAATCATTATTGCTAATAAATTTTTAAAAGTCTACGTGACAAAAGTACCATTCCTAAGGTGTGTTAAATATTTTTGCCAGAAACAACGTAGGTTCATTTATCTAATCGTTTTTAATTGAAGTTTTCTTCAAAGACTTTGATAAATTTTAGGTATAAAATCCAACGCATTTTTGGCAAAAGTAAACAATTGTAATTCAAACTGAATAGGCAGCAATTGAGCTAAAGTCTTAGGAGAATAAAAAAAATTAAAGGCAGTTCTTACAAGAGAAAATGAATAAAATTCTAATCTTACTTTTCGCATTTTTGTGCATTATGGGAGCGACTGAAGGGTTTTGCCTTAAAGGAGGTGGCAAGTACATCTATATTTATAAAAAACTGAACAAAGCAGGTGAATCATGGAAGGTCTCGAGCAATGACGTTTGCAACAATTTGATCTCGAACAGCAATCAATTTGTGTCCGGAAAAGCTGGTGGAAGTTACACTTGCAAAGTATATCCTAACAACAACTGCAAAGGAACTCCTGTCTCATTGAACTCTAACGGAAGAAACTTTGGATTTTCTGGCAGATCAATGAGATGTCCATGTTAAAAAAAATCAAACTTTGTTGTGCTAGTTTTCTAGCTGTAATTCGATGAATAAAATTTTTGAAATGCATTTTTTAATATTTTCTGTGTTAACGTGAGATAAGGAACCGACAAAAGTAAAATCCATACATTCACTCAAGATTTATTACTTAAATTAGATAAAATGCAACAATCTCACAACGTGTAGCTCGTAGACTTTTGGGAGCTTATGGAAGATTAATCTTCCTCCTAAATAACTAGAATGGCACGAAAATGCATTTCAAACGGAATAATTTTGATGATATATCGACAGGACGAAGGGATTTAATTGAGAATGAGTTATGTAAGCAATAAATGAAAATTGCACATTTGGCTTGAGGACATGAAAGCGAGAAAATGCACATTACTTAGAAGTGCATTCGGAGATTTTGACGACGGACAATTGAATTATTGTGGTGGAAATCGGAGAATATTTATGAGACGCCTTAAGGACAAACGTGATTGTGAAAATGGGAGGACACAAATAGAAAATTTTATATTGCGTAATTTATTTTGTGAATAATTTTATTCATATCATATATTGTGTCAAAAGCTAAAATTTAAAATTCTAAGGACTTCGACTTATGTTAAGAAAGTAATTGTTATTATATCCAGCCAATTGCAGGAGAAGCGTTAAAAAAATCAAAATTTGATTTGTTTGATTCGACTTTATGCAAACCTGGCTGTTAATCATTTCCATTTGAACATCACAGCGTCGTAGAAACTCAATAAATTTAGCTATGTCATCGGCTGGATTATTTGGACCATGAGGCGATTGGAAATAAATCTCCCTTATAAGCGGATTATCATGAAAATTCGAGCGTAGCCAAGCCGATAGTTTTAAGGCGATATCTTGAGTTATAATTCCCTGAAAGTTGTGAACAATTCCGTTTGATGGGAGATTTCCATTGCTAAAAAGCTCATTGAGAGCGGTGTAAATAGTTGCGAAAGCAGAAGTGGCTGAACTAGCGTTATTTGAAGTTCCTGGTGAACTCGCTTGATGAGCGCTTCCGCTCCTCTGCATAACTCTTGCACGATCAGAACCAGCTGGTCGAAATCGAATTTCATACATCGAGTTAGTGATGCGATTGTGCCAAGATAAATTAGCACTCGAATGCTGATGATTCCTCACCGATAATTGATTTATTTGACGTGTTAAATTTCTCGTTACACCACTAGGTCCGGGTGAAACGGAAATGCGATTTGAACGTTCAGCGAGAAGGCTCGGTCTTAGAAACATTTTGCTGTTGTTACTCTCCTGATTTGACATCATTTTAAGCACCATTGAAATATTTTCAGTTGAGAGTTCATATTTTGGTGATGGTGGATCTTGGCAAATGAGCTTTGGCTCTTCATTGTCAATATCGGGAACAATCTGATCGTCTTTCGTGAGAGCACGCGATGTAATGTTTGTAGTGCGTTGAATTTTCTCAAATTGCCTTTCTAAATACTCTCTCGTTTCCGTAGCGGTAAAACGATCAGTCGTAGTCAAAAGGTGATTTTTGATCAGTTTTTTTGTCTCTTCTGAAATTCGAACGCCATCAGTCGGGAAGGTCAATTCACATTGGCAAATTTTCTTGAACAAAGCAGCAGTCGTTGAGTCCACAAATGGAAAATTTTGATAGACGAGTATATAGAAAATTATTCCAAGAGTCCACATATCACTTTTCTTGCCATTATAAGGTCCTTGGAGAAGTTCTGGTGAAATGTAGGCAGGACTGCCTCTCTGATCATTTAATTGCTGCTCATCAGTACACGAAACACCGAGGCAAAAATTTGTCAGCATAACTTTTCTCGTTTGATAATTGATTAAGAAATTTTGTATTTTTAAATCCCGATGACAAATATCCTTGTTATGAATTCTTTCAACCACTTTAACGATGTCAGAAAATATATACAACGCCTCTCTCTCGGATAGTTTGTTGGGTCTTGAAAGATATTCTTGAAGTGAAACGTAGTAATTTAATTCGGAGATGTTCATCCAATTTTCACAGCTTTTGTCGTTATAAGAGTCAAGAACTAAAGTAAATCTCTTCACTGGAACTTTGTTGACTGGAACTTTGTCAAAAAATAAGCCATATGAACGTTCAACACCTTCCGTATCCTTCAGAATTTGCAATAACAAGTGCTCATTGTGAAGGAGGACTTTTGCCTGAATCATTTCTTTGCTCTGAGTTTCATCTGGTTCAAAATTTATTATAATAATTGATTGATCAAATTTGAGTCATTAAAATCTCACCTGGGTTCTCAATCTGAAGCACTTTTAGACGATAAAAACAATTATCCTTAATAGCCAGATACGTTTTAATGCAATTCAACGGTCCCGTGTTACTTCCCTTTATCTCAGGGCCCAGTTGATAATCGCGAATTGTTCTCAATGATCTAGTTTTTTATGTAAATAAAATAATTTGATATTTTTAGGGATATTTGGATGTTTTTTGCTTACCTTTCAGGTGCTGACAACACAGACGCTCTTGATCTCTTGGAAATGTTTGCTTTGTGATCTGTAAAAGGCTGCAAACGCTTCATTTTAATAAAGTTTAAAAAATACGTCCAAAAAATGAAAAACAACAATAATGAATAATTCGAGGGGAAAGTCACTTTTTAAAAAAAATTAATAAAATTGTTAAAAATCCAAACCAGCATAAGAAATTTAGGGATTTTAATTTTAAATGGTCGTAAATTTAATAAACTTTGAATGAATAATTTAAAATTCATGAAAATATTGCTGAAAAATCATAAAATTTTAAATTAAATTTCAAAAATATCTCTAACGTATTGTGAAATTTTAAAAACACCAAAACTTGCGAAACCCTTAAAACTCCTTCAAAGTCGAACGTCGTCGATTTCAACTTTAAATCACATTCGCAAATTTAAATTAATTTTCTCAACCTTCTCGTTTTATTTGTCTACATATTTGTAATATTTATACAGCAATCGAGCTTATACACCTGTCTATCATCACCAGTTTACCTGAGTAAGTGTCGAAAAGCCTCACGAGACAGAAAATTTTGACATTGAAAATTTTCTTTATCATTTTTTTTTCTATTTTCAGAAATCAATAAAAAAAACGTTTTCCCAACGTGAAATAATCACAGACATGCCTCGCCCTAAGAAACGTGTAGCTACAACGCCATCCGAAGAGCTGGAAGCCGTAAAACGCTCTAAAGTAGCTGCATCACGATCCAGACAGACGATGATGGAAGAAAAGTTCAGCACAAGTAAATGCATTGCATGGTTCAAGCGATACACAACGGATGATGCGTCTCAGCTGGGTCCCGAGGGCATGGAACGCTTCTGTGAAGACATTAAAGTAGATCCAGAAAACATAGTCATGCTAGTGATCGCCTACAAAATGAACGCGAAGAACATGGGTTATTTCTCGCAGACGGAATGGATTAAAGGCTTAAACGACCCCGAAGTGTTGTGCGATACACCTGTCAAGCTACAAAACAAACTAAACTACTTCCTAAATCAACTCAACGATCCACAAACATTCAAGCTCATCTTCCGTTATGCGTACGATTTTGCAAGGGTAAGTTTGCAATACAAAGATCAACCATATTTAGATGTAATTACGCGATTGTTTTAGAATTCCATTTACGTACAATTCTAACGTAACTTTTTTATTTTTTAGGACAAGGATCAGCGCTCAATGGACATCGAGACAGCAAAGGCCATGTTAAATCTCTTGCTCAGCAAATCCTGGTCTCTCTATCCTGATTTTGCAGAGTTCCTCGAACAACCAAAGGCACCTCGAGTCATCAACAAGGATCAGTGGAATAACATTTTCGAGTTTAGTCGCACAATAAATCTCGACTTGAGCAACTATTCGATAGACGGCGCATGGCCAGTTCTACTCGACGATTTTGTCGAATATTTGCAAAAGAAGCGGCAAGGTGGGAGCTGAAATTGCTATCAAATCGCCTTCCATCCTGCATAACTAGCCACTACATAATATGACACAGTGTCGCGCGAGATGCTTCAACAAATAAATTTTTTCAATAATTTATTCCAAACACAAAAAAAAAACAATTGAAATTAATCCACCAAGAATTTTAGGTAAGAAAAGAAATTATTATCAAAGATATGAGAGCAAAGTAAATCAGGAACAACGAAATAAAATGTAAAATTCAGATAGGACTGTACTCTAAATATAGGAATCTCAAAAAAAAAGTTTTTCAATTTGTTAAATTTTATGTTGTGCTGCGATGCGATTGAAATTTTTACGATGCCTGATATTTTTTTTTAAAGAGGAAAGTTGTTAAAAACTTGACTGATTTCTATCGCAGAAAATTAAAAATTCCACAACTTGTAAATATTTTCAAATGTATCTCATTTAATTAGTAATTGCTGCTAAATATTTCCAAACAATTAATTTTCAACTAAGCGTAAATTTTTTCTACAAAGTTGATTGAGAGATTTTTTCTTGTTTTCTGATTTCCAGACATGTAAAGAACATTTGAGTGAAAGATAATAATAAAAAAAAAAGGTTTACGATAAATTTTTTGTCTAAAAAAGAAATTTTCTCAAAAGTTATTTTTTAAATTTTTATTCAAAGGACTCAATTTACAATTGTACGCTATTCACCATTGTGACTCTCTCCGTTGACTGATGGTTGCGGTTCTGCTGGAAGTGTCTCATCAGTAGAAACTTCAGCTGGAAGTGTCTCATCATTAGAAACTTCTGTTTGCGGTGTTTCAACGACAGACTCAACTTCAGTGTCCTTTGGAGCATTTTTACCGATCTTCTTTGACTTCTTTGATTTTGATTTCTTAGCGTTTGTGCTCTCATTTGCCACGTTCGTTGTCAGCTCACTCAACTGTCCCTGCAATTGTTCTAAATTTTTCTTCAACTCATTACGACTTTTGACCATCTCATCGAGCTTGTCTGGCTGCTGTGGTTTCGGTTCCTCAATTACTTTCGCAGCTTCAGGAAGTTCGTCGGGAATTTCCTTTACTTCCGGCACTTCAATGTTCATCTCGACTAGCTTATTGTAGAAGGCTTTTTTCTCGGCTGAAAGAGTGCGGCAGAGTTTCTGGAGGTGAAAGAGTTGTTTGGCTGTCTTCGTGATGTGTTCATCTCTAACTTGTTTCTCACTAATAAGATCCAATAGCATCGCATTAGCTTTCTCATATTTAACCTTCCATTGAAGCATCTCTTTCTCCATTTTAAACGTTTTCTTCGTCATTTTAGTCATGTCAGTTTTGTAGCCGTCAAAAGTCTTTGTAAAGTCACTGTACTTTGAGCTGTAGAGTTCAACTTGAGCGCGCAAATTCTTCTCCGAACTTAATGTTTCGGCGAGTTGTCTCTTGAGAATCATAATTGTCTCCTCGAGGACGGCAGTTTGTTTCTTATAGCCTTCTCGTTCGGCCATTGCTTCTACGCTAGCCTTCGCCAATTTTGCGTCATTGAGTTGTGTCACGAGGTCCATTTGCTTGTTAATTTTATCCATCTGCTTTTCGCGTTCCTCATACTGACTCAGGACATGCTTGAATTTCGTGCTCATCTCACGATTATCTTCCTCGAGTTTTTTGTTCTTGTCCGAGTTTTCATTCATCAACTTTTGAATTTCGTTGAGTGATTGCTGAAATTTAAATTGAGTCTCCTTCCTGTGCTCCTCTTCCTCTCTAATTTTAGACAAACTATCCTCCTTGATTGTCTTATTCTGATGTTGCAATTCTCTACAAAGATTCTCGAGCTTTTGCTTGATGTCCGTCATACGGCTATAGTCAGCACTTAGATTGTCCTTCTCATGTAAAAGATCAGCGATAGTTTTCTGATTTTGTTTTTGGGTTAACTGTGACGATTTCAACTGACGTTCACCTTCGACACAGCGCTTAAGGAGGATTTGAATTTTCTGTTGAGGATCCTCGATGCCATTGAGGACTTTCTTAACAATTTCACCTTCGATCTTTTGCTCCATTAATTTTTCTTCGCGATTTTTCTTCACCGCTTTATCGTTCGAAGATTTATGTGAATTTGCTGCTGTCGCTGGTCCCTCCATGTTTTAATTTATGTGTTTCCGAAGTCTCCTAAAGATGAAAATAAAATTTTTAATATCTTATCAACTTTAATTGACTGAAAACTACCTAAATAAAAAGTTTTTCTTTGTAAATTTAAGGCACGAGAAAAAACGTGAAAAACTGTGAAAAAATTTCTCTCATTCACGCTCACATTCACAAACGCACGCGAGAGCGAAATGAAAATCATTCTGATCTATTTTTAATTAAAAGATTTTTCTCTCACTCTCGCATCATCGCTAGCATAAGAATAATGAGTTTTACCATCAGCGGACATTTAATTAGAGCATTTTTAAAAAGTGAAGATTTTTTGCAATTTTCAATTCAGTAACAAAAGTAAATTGTTTTATTATCTTATCTTCTTAAAATTCATCAAATTGGCTGTTTTTTTCATTTGATTTTTAATGACTGATATACATGTCCTGTATGCATAACAGTCACCATGACAACAACAAAAAATATTAAAGTTATTTGAAAGTTAAAATTCGTGGCAGCTGTGTGAGTTAAGCGTAAAAATAGTTAAATTTACAATCTAAACTATATAGTATTACACCTGATCGGAAATGTCTTGTACATTCTCTTTAAACTCTTCACACTTGCTTAGGTCTATGCGCGTGACAATCCTTCGTTTTCGAGCTTTCAGCAGATCACCATTTGTTGTCGGCGTTCCTGGCGGTGTTTCGAGATAAACGTCTTCGAAAATTGTCTCTAAGTGGCTGTTTCTCGTCAGTGTTTTAGCTGCACTGCTGCATTCATCGTCCGATGGAGGTGAAATTTGTGATTTGAGCTCTTCGAGCGACACAAAATCATCATCATCTGAATTATTTTCCTCGAAATCATCATCTATTTCGTGAAATCGATATGGATAATTGTCGGGCATGGCAGTTCGATCGGGAGACGAACAACTTGAAGAAATCGATGAAATCGGAGATGAAAACTCAAAAGCTGGCACCAATGACTGTTCAAGTTCACCGTATTCGTCGTATTGAAATGACACATCTGTTGTTGTTGTTGTTGTGTTGAGCTGATGTACTTCCTCACTGGTCGTATTCAACTGATTGTCAGTCATTTTAATGATACTTTTGTATTTTTCGTTCGTGCGTGTTACAGTTTCATAAAATTACTCTCAAACAACCCTCTTTCTCTCGCTCACTCTTTCTTGTCATTCATCATCCTCACTCTATATAGCAGTTTCACAAAAGCAATAACCGAAAAAAAATACAGAAATAATAAAAAAAATAAGCAAAAACAAAAGAACACATTTGCATAGGCAGGTAGTAAAATAATATTGATGACGGAGGTAGAAGATTCAAGGCATTAAACTGGATGGAAATGAAGGCTGTTGTCTTTCTGGATGATCAGAAATATTCTCCATATGTACATCAACTTTAAAACCTTACTTATTAAACTCACCGTTAAAATAATGATGAAAGATGACGTTTTTGCAATTTATTAAATTAGAAGATGAAAACTTAAACTGAAAACATAAAAAGCCAAAATTAACAAACAAAACAAGCGTGATTAAAAAGCGACAAACCTTTTACGATGATTTTCTGGCGATTTCTGTGGAAATTGAACACAACTTGATGTTTTTGTGGGTAATCTGATGCTTATTAACGATATGTTGATAACTATTTGTTGGATAATCACGTATTTCGAGAGTTTTTTGACATAAAATAAAAAGTTTTGCGAAATAATTTTTTTGTTGCACAGTTGAAATATTTGAGGTGAATTTTTTGAAAAAATTATACAATTTTGGAGTGTAGACTTTTTAGTTTAAAATCCGTTAGGCCGTTAAATAATATATTGCGAAATATTTTAATTTAATTCATTGAGAAGGAATTTAAAATTCCGTGGATGTCTTAAAATTGTTTAATTAAGTGTGCCCACGTATTATAAAAATTTCGCAATGATGATTTTTGAATCTTATTTTTTTGAAAGTCGGTTGGTTTTTGAAATTCACCAAAAATGATGTAAACACGTGGTTTGATAAAATAATACTGAAAAATATTTGAAAATGTTTTTATTTTTTATAAAATATTAAAATTTAATGAAGCTACCTAAATAAATGTTTATATTTAAATTTTCTTTGAAGATTAAAAAAATATTTTCTTGCACAAAATATAAAATTAATTTTGAATTACACAAAAAAAGGTTCATCAACCCTCAAAAATTCCCGCCAAAAGAAAACTCTTTGAGTTTCCCTAATTAGAATAAAATTGTACCAACTTTTTTTTTCGATGACGAAACAAAAGCGAAAAAAGTTCTATTTCATCTCCGATTTAAAAATAAAATTATTTTCTTAAAGAGAAACAAGAATTCTTGAAAAAATTTCACAATGTATCTATCAAGCAATGTCTAGTAGCTCCAGAAAAATGTTTAAAAATAAACAGAAGACACACACGGTGTGTGCACATTAAGAGTCAAACAAACAAACAATAGCGAGATGTCACATTTTTCTAGTATTGTGAAAATTGCGAAAAAGACCTCGGTCGAAAAGTGCTATGCTAATTAATCACATTTAATTTACGATCGCACGACATAAATCCTCATAATTAATAATTTATGGATATTGCGATTCGAGAGATTTTGGCCTAAGACGCTTTTCTCACATAATATCTTCATTAACTCACATATACACACACACATGATGTCAAGTGAGTGAAAACATTTTCATAAATGACCCGGGGAAAAAAAATTAATGCATGAATTTTCTTTTCGACATGGCGCACGCCAAATGAGAGTAAAAAGGAGCATACACAAAAAAAACACGCGCACGATCAAAAGAGTTGAAAGCCATAACCTGGAGTTCATCTGTTGCCATAAATTATCTGCTCGGTTTGCTTTCTCTCCGTCTCTGCTGAAGCTCATCAGCATGGATGATCAATAAAAATAGCAAAACACGCAATTTTCGACTGTAAAATCTGACACATGTGATTGCCGTTAATGCCTTTCGAGCGTTGAAACTGGATTATAAATGATCTGTTTTTTTTTCTTCAATGGAGGCGAGCGAATGATTGTTTAACAATTATTTTCATGTGAGTTTTTTTTCGGGAAAATTGGAGTAGAAAAGATTTAAAAAAGTTTGATTTAGTTTATAAATTTTATTAACTCCATCATGACTTCATTTTTTAGTCGATGATAACTTTATTGACATGCCAGAATCGTTTCGAGGAAAAATTTGGAAAACAAAACCTCCTCCAACCATCATCCAAATATACACAAACATCTTCTCAGCACATACGCTAATTTTTGTGTCGTAAAATGAAGTTTATCTCATCATAAATTTCCTTACTTTTCTCTCTTGTCTTCAGCACACAAAAAAACTATACAGAAATTCCGATTGGGCAATTCACCAAAAAGGTTGTTTTTAAATAAAAGTCGCATCGTGAATCAGCCGATTTCAGATGCCAAAAATAATCAATTAAGATGTCCAAAACACATTTGTCGACTGATTTGCTGGACGGTGTGGATCTAATTGATGGGTGGAGGATGCACGAACATGTGCCTCATCTTTGTGTCATGTAGATTTGTTATTTTTAACGCGCGAGAGCTTAGAAAAAATAATTTTTCTTCTTCTTTCGTTATTTGTGTGCTAGGTAGAAGAGATTTTTTTCTTTTCGCATTTTCAGCAGACAGTTTTAGTTATTTCCAGCCAGACATAATTCAAAAATATAAAATTTTTATTTTCTCATTTTCTTTTCTCTTCTGTGCGTTTGTTGATGATGTGACGGGAATTTTTTAAGAGTGACGTTTTCGAAAGTTATTTTTAAGAAAATTTTAAATTGAATTTTATAAAATTTAAAAAAAAACATTACTAAATAATCCACCCTAAACTCCTCTTCATTAAAAAGCCTCACATGGGAAAATTATGAAAAGAAAAGCCGCATGAATTAATAACTAGCCTGTGGCGCGAAATAAATTTTCTCCAATTTTCTCGCTGTAGCAAATGCAAAACAAGTTTCTCAATTTCTCAAAAATAAAATGAAATATTTTCCCTTAATTCATGTCAGCCATAGAGAGATAAAAGCGCGGAGAAGTGTCAGCCAGGTTAACGCGAGGGAATGAATGAATGATTTGAGACATGCCTTGCGTGCCCGAAAATAGTTTTTTTGGATATTTTTTTTTCTGCCCTGGGATAAATATACTGGGAAATTTCGAGTGAGTGGTGATGAAAATGAATGATATTTTCAGCATCAAGCATTCATCAAGGCGCTCAACTGGATATTTTACTTTTCTCTCAGCTCATTCGTTAATTTCCGCGTAGATGTGTGTGAAAAGAATGATAAAAAAGACAATGGACTCTTTTGGTGGTTATGTGTTGGAAAAAAAATATGTGATCGCATGTGCGACAGAGCAATGGACATAGCGAAAAGGGTAATCAAATGTCGGAGAAGAAGAGAAGACGACAAGATGGATTTAAAAATAAATTCGATTGTCTTTTTATTTTCCTTGAGTATAAAAGTGAGTGAGAAAAAAATGATCGCGACAGACATGAATTAGGGTGGATAAATTGCATGCACGACATTTCATCATAAATCTATTTTTTTTATATATTTTAAATTCCTTCGCAAAGTTGACACACCGCGGATATTGTTGGTGCACTACTCTCGCCCCTATAAACTTCTTTTTACTATTTTTTTCTCTTCTAATTAATTAGGTGTGCTCAGTAGTTGTCTTCGTGTGACGAGTTTTCATGACCGCAGTTCGAGTGTGATTAATATTTTCCTTCTTTTGTCTTTTTTGTCTCAATTCACTCTCTCGACTCAATTTTCTTCGCGATCTTTTCCAATATTTTTTCTTTTTCTTTCGTGATCGAGACAATCTCGTCGTGGATATGAGAGACAATTTAGAAGGGGTGGAAAAATTTGGGAATTTCTTTGAAAATTCATTTTAAATAAATTAGAAATTATTTTTTTAGACATCCCTTCAGAATTTTTCTGTCTTTGAGTCCATCAAAAAAAATGAAAATTTTCTCTCCTCATTTTCTCTTAGACGTTTTCTCTCATCTCCGATTGTCGAAAAAAAACACATCTCACGACGATGCGGCACAGTCATCACACAACCTTTTCAGTTTACGTCTAATTAGTTTTCGTGTAAGATGATGTCTAAGTGGCAGATAGCTGCGACCATCCAATTAATTAATTAAGTGAGGAAGAATCAAACAGAAGAAGAAAAGAAAATTTCTTCACTCTCAGAGAAAAGTCAGCTAACCGTGGCTTCACTCTCTGGATTAATTTAATTATTTTTCATCACAATCTCAGGCGCATTTTTATATTCCTTTCACACTCGCGAGATCTCAAACGTTGCCGCGAAGAAAATTAAATATTTTTTTTTCAATTCTCTCGTGACTCGAAAAAAATGGAAGAAAAGCGTCGAATGATGGAAGAGTGAGGATCATTCTATCACTTGGTGGTGGTGGCAGAGCATCAAGCACCCAACTTTTTTTTCCATTTGCTCTTTGTGAAATTTTTTTCCATACAGCAACCCGCGAGTGAATCGGTATTGTTCATTACGTAATTCCATTCATATCGACAATTGGAGTCGAGCGAGAGCGCGTGAATAAATTAGAGAAAATCTTCTGCATATGACGAGATTAAAAAGACATCAATGATCAGTGTGTCTGGAGAAGTGAACGCGAAAAGATTTATCGAAATAAAAAATTATTTCTTGTGTGATAAAAAAAAATTATCCTGTCAAAGAAGAGAGGAAAAAAAATAGTGAATTGGAAAACTTAAAGGTGAAGCTGGTTGTGCAAATTTTAATTTTAGAACCTAAACTTTCCTCGTGTGGCTCTCTTTTGCTCTCGGGTGGCTGGCAAATAAAAAGGAATTTTTTCGAACATATTCGACGAAATAAAAAATTAGAAAAGCATGGAAGCCCTTCGAGGCAATAGCAGCAGTGAGGATCAGAGAGTGCAAGATAAAAATATTCTCAACTCATCGCCCGAAGGCTCGCCTCGTATCGAAATGGACACGTCGCTGGAAATAAATGGTGGAAAATCTGATAATCAACAATTTTGTCTTCGATGGAACAATCATCAGGTGAGTCAAAATTAAAATTATTTTTCGTCGCTCCATCACTCATCAATTCGATAATAACAACGATCAAATAACAGCAAAAATATTTTGAACGCAATTTAGAGAAATTTATTTCATTTTCAAGAGTCGCAAGGGATGGAACATTTTTTGAATTTAATTAATGGGTTGAAATAAAACTAAAAATGCGTTTAAATATTTTCGCAAAATTTTTTACATGTTGTATAATTAATTTTATCATTCCCTGACCCTCCTTTTGTGTTTTCTCCTTTTCTCTCGCGTTTTTTTTCTTCTTCAACGGCGGTTCAAATTGCACTTTTTGCCGACCTGAATTTTTCTTTTTTCTCACTCGATGCTGTTACAGAATTTCTTACCGCTACTGAAAAATTTTCCTTGAAATCAAAAAATAGTAGAGCCGCTGCTGTCTCACTAACCGATCGCGAGAACGCGACTTGACTTTTTTCCAAAAATAAAAAAAATAATTAAATTAGTTTTTCATCTCACTCTATCTATTTTGCTTGAAAATGTCCCATTGTTTGTTATTTATTTCGCTTGAATTTTTTCCTCTCACTCTCTCTCTCTCGCATTTTCTTCTTCGTCCGAAGGAAAAAAATATTTTCCTCACATTCTCATCACTCGACCACACTCGGATGATTTAATTCATTAATTTGGATATAGATGAATGCAATTGTGCAGTGTGTGTGATGAGAAACAACTTGTTAAGAGAAAATTTGATGAAATTTTTGGCTTTAATTGGTGCGGCGGAGATGAATCGAAATTAAATAGATTTGAGCATTTGAATCGCGAAAATCCAAAAGGAAGCTCTGGAAGTTGTGTTTGAAAAATAAATTTATTTCTTACAAAAATTTAACTTGAAGTTCGAGAAATAACTTTTTTAGTCCATCAATTCACAATTCTAGCGACAAAAGTCTAATTAGCGCTATTCTCATGCACAGACGATCTCTATAAATTCCCACAATAGATTTAAATGTGGAAAAGAGAAAAAAAACGTTTCTTCCTCATTTTCCAACTTCTTCTTCTTCCACACTTTAATTTTCTTTTTCTCGCGCGCGTCTTTTTCTCTTATTTTGAAAGATCATTCGAGCAGAGATTTGAAAGTGACATGGAATTATCTAATTTATGCAAGTTATTTTACTCTCACGTGGTCGCGCTCTCGTCTCTGCACTTTTTCATGCCGTCGTGAAAATGTCACGCTGAGGAAAATTTATGGATTTTCCGAGTCTACAGTGAATGTATCATTTAATTTCATCGTCCGTTGCAATTTCTGTGCGCTTTCTACTACTATTCTCAAGAAATCGACGCACCATCTGGTAGTACTAGTGTGCATAATGTTGATCATGTCTCGACGCAACTATAAGCGATGTCTCGGCGATAGTTTTTTTTTGCGCGAGTAAGTGAAAAAGAAAGATAGAAAAGAAAAACATTGTTAAAGATCTTTTTCCTCCCCGTGAGTATAAAATGAGTCACAGATGAAACTACTCGTCGATTTGAGTGAACAACCGCGCTCACATCACTCAAACACGACACAACAAAATTAACATTTTTTCCAAACTGCTTAAGAGAGAGTTTTGACAGGTTGGGAAAATGGATGAACTATTTTTGAGTGACTTGCATCCATAAATTAGAAATTTTCTCTAATTAAAAATGAGAAAACATTTTTCCACATAAAATGTCATCAAAATTTCCATCGAAATCTTGCATCATTTTTCTTCTTAGAAATCAAAAGAAAATCATTAAATATTTTCTACTCAATCCATCCAAAAAAGATTAATTGATTTCCGCCGCGTTTCGTCAAGAAGAGAAAAGAGATGAAAAAATATTTCACTTGACCATGTAAGATTAAATGGCATTTTAACGATCTTATTATTGTATATTGCGCACTAATTTCAAAGAGCGACACTTGAGATATTTCCTTTTGGAAGTAGGCAAGCAGAAAAATGCGTGCTCGTGTCTGGAGTGGCAATAAAAAATTTATTTTCCAAATTTATTCTCATATATTTTGCTTAAAATACCTCAATCATTAAATCCAACGAACACAATACGGCTCAGTGTCTTCACCTCTCTCCAATTTCAAAAGAATCGCATGATGATCACTCTCGAATTGTGATAAAATTAGAATTCTAGCCTAAATTCCATTTCAAACTCATCGTAACATAAAAATAAAATTGCTCGTAAAATTTTCTTCTTTTCATTCTCTTTTTTCTTATTTCTCTTTTCTATCCAACATTACTATCAAAATTAGACGTCCTTGCTGAGCACATTGCCTGCATTGCTGGATCAATCACATCTCTCCGATTGCACAATCGTAGCAGATGGAAGAAAAATTCGTGCACATCGACTGGTGCTGAGTGGTTGCAGCACATTTTTCTCCGAGTTATTTCATACGCTCGAGTCGAGCATGCAGAATCAATCGTTGCATCCAGTCATTGTGCTACCGCCGAATACAAATTTTGCATCTCTCGCCGCACTGATTACGTTCATGTACTCGGGCGAGGTCAATGTCTTCGAAGATCAGATATCGCGATTGCTGGAACTCGCAGAGACTTTGGGTATCAAAGGATTGACGGAGATTAATAGCGAACACATGGTGAGAAACATTTTATAATTCTTCTCATTTTTTTGTGTTTTTTTATTTTTCGGAAAATTCAATTTTTAAACAATTTTTTTTAATCGATTTAAAATTCTTAAAATTTTATTAAATTCCGAATAATTTCCACAAAAATTTCTTTCATTCACTTTTCTTGGGAAAATTAAATTTTATTTTCTTCTCCATACATTTTCAACCCATTTTATTTCACATTAACGATGATGTCGTCGCCTCGCATACAGAGCGGAATAAAAAATCGAAGACAAAATGCTGAAAATCAACAAGTATCATCCGTACCTTCACCTCCCGCGACTGAAAATGATGACTCGGAGAAGCAATCACGCAGTGACACTCCGAAAAGTCTCCAACAGTCGGCCAACTCACCATTTGATACCTCACACTTAACACCCAAACTTCTCACACCACCCGCCTCGTTTGACGCGTTTTTCTCACGCCCACATCCAAATTTCAATTTCTATTCACATCCTCTGTTGAACTCAGTGCAGCCACTGAACTTTTCACCTAATCGCCTTCCATTTCCTTCGATGCTTCCTCAATCGCCAATTTTACCTCCTCTACAAGCCAATGGCAATGGCACAAGTTCAACTAATTTCATGGACGATCTTTATAAGAAAGAGAAAATGTTGCAAGAAAAGCGAATGAAACCGACAAACTTAAAGAAAATTGACAGAATTGCTGAAAGTCTTCGTTATGGTGCGAACTCAACGTCACCACCGAGTTCAGCGTCTCCGAGCTCAGCAAAGAGTTTCCTCGAACATTTTAATCAAATGACAGTCAAAAAAGAGCCATCGCCAAATTCAGCGTACTCGATGTCGCCGAACGCCATGCAATCTTTTATGAACGATAAAAAACCTACGATTGAAAATTTGCTGAATTATTCGAATGACGCAATCAAGAAATCTGTTCAAGCAGTTCAAGGAAATCAAAATGCTGGCGCCGTAAATTTGGCCAACAATCAAACAGGACCTCCAGCAAAAATCCCAAACTCAAAATTGTTCGCCAAATGTTTTATTTGCTCTAAATTGCTATCAAATCAATACAATCTGAGAGTTCATTTGGAAACGCATCAGAACATGAGGTGAGTGACATAAAGTTTTATAAAAAATTCAAATATTTTAAGCAAAATCTTTAGATACGCTTGCACCGTCTGCAGTCACGTGTCAAGATCAAAAGACGCACTTCGCAAGCACATCAGCTACCGGCATCCCGGCACACCTTCACCATGCGAGAGCGAAAATCGCCGAAAGCGCACAAAATTGGCGAGTCAAATTCAACAAATTCAAGCTCAACAAATGATTAAAGACCAAATGGCCGCAAATAATCTTCTCTTCCCCCAAAATCCATCACCATCAACCTCATCCGCATCAAATCTTCCACTTAACATGGAAGCAAATCAAAATGCTGCAAATCAACTCGCACTTTTGCAATCGTTCACCAGCGAAATGACAATCCCAACTCAGGCATCACTTTTTCATCATCATCAGCAGCAGCTACAACAACAACAACATCAATCGACAATTTCTAACATCAAGAATGAGATTAACAATAATGGAGGTGATGAGCACATGGCCAATAGTCAATGAGAGGCTCAAGATTCTAAATTTAATTTTAAAGACACTTAAAAGATTGAAAATCTTACGGAAAAGACAAATCTTTGATAATAATTCAATAATCTCTCCTATAATAATAATTTTAGTGCCTTTTAAATGGAGAAATCATCTCCGAACTTTTTTTTTATTAGGCTATAAGGAAAAAAATGATTTTCGTTAATTTATTTTTTCTTCTTTCTCTTTTTTTTTGATGTTTGGAATCATCGACATTTTTTTAATTTGGTTGAACACATGTTGATGAATGATTTCGGCACATTTTTAGCGTTTTAGTGTTTTACAAAATACACATTAAAAAGTGATCGGAGTGTGGAAAATTTTGATGGTGGGTGAAAAATTTTATTATTCAAAAGCCATAAAATATTTCATAAATGACAACTTTTAAAATCATTAAAAAATTTTCACACGACAATCAAACCTTTGACTAAACTTATGGAAAATTACCCTTAGCTGTGATAGGTTTTAATGAACTGTTTTTTTTAAATAAAAACTGAATATAATCAGAGCGTGGACGTTTGTACAAGCAAAAACCACAATGCAAAAAATCGACAGCTATAAAAAAAGACAATCAATTTTGCCTGATTATTATTCGCGAATCTTGTAAATTTCAATCTCCTGATGATCAGTGAAAAACGTCCTTAATTCTTTTTTATACCTGAATTAATTATTAATTTAACTATGCATACATGACTGCATATATTTTTAAAAGACACACAAGATGATTGAAAGTGAATTTTGGCGAACAGAATTTCGTAAAATGAACTTAAATCTCTTTACTTAATGATTTTTTTAATCTTACCGCTATCTCTTGTAATTTAATCAAAAATATTTTCGTTCTTTTTAGACTTAAGTCAGTTCCTTTTTTTAATTCGTAGCAAAATCAGCTAGACCAATTTAAATTCTTTCTATTTTGACTTTATAAGTTTTAACTAGTCACATTTTGTTTTGTAGCAATTTTATTTAAAATAGTTTAGTTCAATTTCTGTTATGTTTCTGTCTTTAGTGAAAAAAAAATAAAGATCATGATATGGAATTTATTGATGGAGTTTTTAATTTTATTTTCATCAATTTACTGATACAAAAATTTGTTTCAGGTTACACATAGAAGTTATGCAGTATAAAAAAGTTATTGATATAATTTTCTTTTATCCTGAATCTGAAGCTGAGGTAAAATTTTAAAGTTCATTAATGACAGTTTTTGATGATTGATGAATTTGAATATGAACAAATTTTTAAATACGTGTTTTGGATTTTTATTCATGCAATGATAATTTTCTGCTGTAACATAAAATTTTAATACTTCAGGAAACTAAAAAGGGCATAATGGATGAGCCAAATTGTGATTGTAATTTTTAACACATCAAAATCACAAATGATAAGAATGACACTTTGGCGACAAAATGAAGCTTTAATAAAATTTAGCAATAAAAAAAATTCTTTTCTAAATTGAAAGGAACACAACAATATCAAAAAAAAAATTACAAAGTTATTAGAGGAATTTTTACATTATAAATCAATGTAATTAATATATGGGTGGATGAGCAAATGTGAAATAAATTATATGTAACGCAATTTTTAGAAGCTCTCAACTTCCCAGACTTTAACATTACAATCCTGCCCCGATGAAATGATTGTTTCATTGTCCAACCACACTAAACCTGTGATTTGTGACTGCGGATGAGCGTCTAGAGATTTAAAATGTTAATTAAAGAAATTTATTAAAAATAATATGCTCACTTTTGATGATTGTATGCTTGGCGGGACTAGCAACAGACCAAACGATGATGGTCGTATCCAATGACCCACTCGCGACCATTGTAGAATTTGGAGACCAAGCAACTTTGTTAACTTTCGCATTATGGAAGCCCCACTCCTTGTTGTGAGCAGGCTAGAAATTAATTTTGTATTAAAGAATTAATGAAATCAAAAAATCTAGTTTACCTTATACTCATCAGCGTTATAAAGCACCACCTTTCTATTGCTATCGCACGCAACCAAATATTTATTATTCGGTGAAAATGAACAATCAGTAATAGCGCCAAGATGCTCCAACTCAAATTTCAATTCCAATTCCGAATTTCCATTTAACGTGTAGATGTGAATCTTATTATCATCACCACCGACGGCTACATCACGCGTGTCAGCGTTGATGGCAACGCAAGATGCTTCATAATTAATTGGCAATGAGAAAACTTTACGATTCTCTTGTGCTACAATAATTTCTTTAACACAACCAACGATGGCGATGCTGGCCTCTTTAAGAATATCCATTCCTCGTGGCTGACATGGAAGCTTGAGATCAACTCCTGTATAAACATTTGCTTCCAAGTTAATTTGCTTGAGTGAATCATCGATTCCACAAGTATAGACAAAATCGCCGTTTGAGCAGACACCATTCACTTGATTTCCATGACCGATTCCACCGACACGATCATTTAAGCCATTTCCTGAATTCCAGTTTGTAACGGCACCGTCGTGAGATGCTGTGTAAATTACACTGTGGTCATCGCTCAATGTCATGGCTGTAATTGGCTTATTGTGACCCTTGAGGATGCGCAAAGGTTTTGCTGGATTCGATGGATCCAAATAGTTGATAAATCCCGAGAGTGAAACAGACAGAATGTGCTCTCCTTGCCATAAGCACGACACTTGCTGATCATCAACAGTTGTTCCCATTGCGAATTCGACAATCAACTCTTTCGTTTCAACATCCCATAAGCGACAAGTTTTATCTCCACTCGCCGTCAACAATTGAGTTCCATCAGGCTTCCATGCGACAGCATAAACGCCTCCCTTATGTGCGGGTGAGCCAATTTCACTTATCAAGTCTGAAGTATTTCCGTCATAGAGGAAAACTTTACCATCGAAACCGCCCGATGCAAAATATTTGCCATCATTAGAATAACGAACGGCTTGAACAAATCTCGAATGATCTTGCTTAGTCTTCTTGAATTTAAAGGGAGGACCTTCAAAAATTCCAATTGTATTGTCCTCACTTCCAGTCACAACTCTAAATGGACGAGCAGGTCTAAAGTCACAGCTATTAATTGGCTTCGATTGTCCACTAATTTCACCAACTGATGTACCAGTGTCAGCCATAAAGACATGACCGAATCTCTCACGTCCCTCGCCCACAACTACAATTCGCTGACTATCAGCTGACCACGCGATGTCTTTAATTGGACCACCGATAGGTTGAAATTCATTTTTCAACAAATGCTCCTTATTGACTGTATCCCAAATGCGAATTTTGCCCGAAACATCGCCCGATGCAATGTAGAATCCCGACGGCGAGTATTTGGCGACATTTACTGCACATGAGTGTTCAGTGTAGACATCCGAGATAGCTGGATTCTAAAAATAGTTTAAAAAAAGTTTGTCACATTTTCACTAAAAGTGCGATCAAAAGCAATCTTACATCGATGTTACGAATGATCACAGAGTTTCCGTTGCAATAGAGGAAATTTTTGCCTTTCGGATCGCCACCGAGGACGATTGGTTGTCCACGGGATGTTCGCGGCAAGCTGGCATAAATGAATTCTGAAATTTTTTTTGAAAGCTCAATTAAGATTAATGTCCGCTTAATTTCCAATTATATTGACACGCTAAAGAGAGAAACTCAATTGTTTTCTTTTACAGTTTCACCCCAATAAATGAGTTGTTTTTGCCTTAAATATAAATTCGTCACACCGAAAGAGAAAAATGAGTCATACAATTAAAAACAACCGTTCCGCACATCAATGACGATGCTTATTGAACTGATTGCATTATTATGCCCTGTGCTTACTGACTTTAATCGGTTCCATTCACTGATTTTGATCGAGTTAAAGGCAGACAAGTGAGAGAAAAGTGCAGCGATAGGGGCGTGTATGCGGAAAGTCGAAATTTAGTGATAAGAACTAAAAATGTTCTTTATTTTCTCGTAGATAAACTCAACGCAAGTTGTATGATTCTGATAATGACATTGAGATATCCATAGAACGACTTAAATCACATTTTTCCGGTTGAATTTTATAAATTGCACAACTTTGTTACTTACTATTCGAATAACTCATTTTTCTTTACTAAATGCAATAATTCGCGATACTATTTCGACTCTATAGCAACTATTAATTGTACACGGCGTATTTTGGCTTGTGTTTTCGCGATAAAAATGAAAAATATCTCGGCAAGTTGAAATTTCCTTATTTAGAAATAATTTTTTGTGGCCAACAGCTCAAATTTTCACAAGGGTAAATTGACCCTTTCAAAAATAATTGTAACACTAGCGGCATCTCAAAATTATTTCTGTGAAATTCCCCTCGTTGTGTTTATATTCGTCATCTTTGTAAAATTGAAAAAAAATTAAATTATTTAATTAAAAGGACAAAATGCGACCACCCCATTCGCCCACGCCTAGTGAAAGTGGCTCAATACTATCTGCATACTCTTATCGATCACAGCGAGGCGGTCTTCCACGACCCGTCACTTCGATGTGCAGTTCAGCTACGCAAAAATGTCAAAAATATTTAAAAAGACTGGTGAAATTTCGTCAAATGGATTTTGAATTTGCAATATGGCAGGCACTGTAAGTATCTCGTTGATAAAATCATTAAACTAACGAGGGCATACGCGAAAATTTTCTACAACAACAATTAACTTATTTCAGCTATCTGTTTGTGGCACCACAGAAAGTATTTAGGAATTTCGGCTATCGAAAAGGTGAAAATTAAATAACATCCAGTTGAGTTAAAATTGATAAATATTTTCAGAAACAAAGTCACAATTTGCCAGAGACGATCCAGCATTTCTTGTGCTTTTACTTGCTAGTCTTTGCTGTAAGTAATTTTAAAATACTAAATTTATTTCAATAACTAATCAATACAATCACTTTCAGTTACATCCTTCGGATTCACCTTTCTGTTTCACTTAGGATTTTTTCAAACAATTTATTTCATCTTCTACGTAGTCATCGTAGACTTTCTTCTAGCATCCTTAATATCAGCAACAATTATGTGGAGCGTATCGAATAGATTTATGCGTGATCAACAAGAGGAAATTGTCGAGTGGGGTTACTCGTTCGATGTTCATATCAATGCGCAATTTCCGCCACTCATCATTCTTCACTTTGTGATGCTGATTTTCTATAAGCTTCTTTTTAGTCAGGAATGGTTTATATCGCGACTGCTTGGCAATACGCTGTGGCTACTTTCGACTTGCTATTATGTCTACATCACGTTTCTCGGCTACAATTGTAAGTTGACATTCTCTGATTAATATCCCTATATTTCTATATATTTTATTTCATTGTCACAGGCATACCTCATCTTAAGAAATCACGAACGAAACTAATTCTGGCGCTCATGCCAATCTTCTTTCTCTTCTTCATCGTGACCATTATCATAGGATGGAATTTAAATAGAACATTAATGGATTTCTATCATTATCGTGTACTGTAAAACTTTTATTGTAAAACTCAAAAATCGATATAAAAAAAAGATTATAAAAATTTAATTTTTTTGAGGTCTTTTATTGCCTTATTAATAATTAAAAGTAACGCACAGTTGAAGTAACAGCTGAGAATATCATGTTAAACATACAGCAAGTTATATGGTTTATAATAGCCATAAGTTTTTATTTAAAAGTATTTTAAGTAAATTTAATGGAATGTTCACCACTGGAATTGTGCTTTTTTATTTAAGATCATCAAGATCCGAGTCTGCATTTTCATCGTCAACAACCTCAAAATCTTCCGCTGCTAGGTTCTTCTCCCACTCTTCTTCGTCTGAAATAAAATTTGTGTTTTATAAAAAAAGCTCTGAAAAAAATTATTTGTTGCTGTCTGAATTTTTTTAAAGCATTAATTACGCGGAAAAATGTCACCATTGCTATATTTATTGAAGTTTACAGCCAATCGCATTCATTCAGAAAGCAACAATTAATAAAAAAAATTTAATTAAATTATAATTTAAAAAATGAGTTCTAATTTTTAAAGTTCAAAAAACTCAACGACTCGAAATTTATTTTTTTTTGCTCTATAATTTTTCTTTTTCACTTTATTTTTCTCTCATCATTTATGGAATTGTTAATTTTTCAGCATTCCTTATTTGTCCATCAATTGTTCTAGAGAGATCCAAAACATTCTTTTGTTAATTCTCTTTTTTTTTCATCTTATAAACAACAGTTTTTCCTCTTATAGTATCTTCATCAGAACAGACGATTAGAAATTAAAAATGTATACTGATTGCGATAGAATATATAATGATGGAGGTGGGGAGTGTGAGTGGAGGATAGACGACAACGATGAGCTTAGACAAAGTGAGGCTGTGTGAAAAAGGCAGAAATAAATTTTTTTCTCTAATTAATTCCCTTCACCTTTTCGCACGCCCACAGCTTTAAGGAATAAATTTATGTGTGAATATTTCATCAGCAATAAAATACAATTTATACTTTAACATCGACATCACGCAACAAAGTTTAGCAGAAGGAATGTTGAAAGATATTTTTGCGCGAGATAAGAATTTTTTTCTTTAACTTTCAATATCTCGCAATTGATTAATTGAAACGTCTTCTCTCAAGCTAAACATAAATATGTAGGAATGAACTTTTTTTTTCTGTTAAAACTTTTTTTTATCTTTAATTAGCATAATTTTTTGATTTTTCTTCGTCTCTTCTTTCTCGATAAGATGAATAAATACTTTGAAATCTTTTTAAAGTTTTCAATTTAAATATTTTTCTTCTTTTCTATAAATTAGAATTAATTTTCTGTTGTTACCTCCCTATATGTGTGTATATATATGCTGTGTGTGTATATAATTTACCATAAAATTTTCATTTCATATGCGTGAGAATATAAAGGTTACAGTGAGAGATGGAGAAAATTCTCTAATATTTCCAACAGAAAAAAAATATGATAAAATTTATGTGTGAGATTTTTGTGAATTTTTCATTCTTTCTTTTTTTTATGGGCTTACAATGTAAATTTTCATGAAACTCCCATTAAATGTGTATATAACTCTTACATATTTTAATTTTAGTATTTACAAAAATTTATTTATTTTTAAATCAAAAATCCTTTTTGATGCTTTTGTGTTGTGTGCTGAGAAGCCACGCATAGGTAATTAAAATTCTAATGAACCGTTTTGAGCTCGAAAATGAGGAAAAAAGTTTCTTCGGCAGTTGACAGTCTCACACATTTCTCATTCACTTTAACGATCGTGTTGAAAGCTCATGAAGGGAATTTCTTTTCTTTTTTAATTCCTTACAATAAAAACTCTCGCATGCGACAGTTAGGCTGATTGTGAACGAGAAATATGAAAAATTCGAGAGCTCATTTTTATGTATGTAAAAACTTATGTCAAGCACATTGCTCAACACTTAATCGCAAAAAGGATTTTTTTTTATTCCCTCTCTAGTTAAGAGACCTCCGTCATTAATTGGAGACTATAAGTGGATTTGACATAATAAAGTTTATAAGGTAAATATAGGTACAATTAAGTAATTATCTCTCTTTTATTTTTTGACATGTACTTTCATCGCTGTTGGATGTTCTTCATCCATCATTCTATCAAGTCAAAGAGTGAGATAACTTTTCAATTAAATTTTATTCGCTAATAGGTGGGTGATGGAATTCAAATAAAATGAAAAGTTGAGTTCATAACTCACTTCAAATAATTTTAACATTACAATTTTAATTTTTTTTTATAGTTTTAATAGTTTTTTTTTATCTAAGAATGATTTTCCCTAAACTTTTCCGTTTGTTAATTTTTCCATAATGACTTTCAATGCAAAAATTTTAACTTCAATGAGAATGAATTTCAATGAGCAACAACAAACAAGTTTTAAATATATTGGCGTTATCATATTTTGCTATTAATCATTTTTCAACAAAGGAACTGTAGTGGGCGAACGGGAAAAAAAGGAAAATAGTTGCAAAACATAACATTTTATTGCTATCTTCTGTATCACGTTATTATTCAATATTTATTTCTTCGCCTTTATGATTATCATCTCATCAATGTATTAGTGCCAATGATAATTTATTAAACTTTGTATATTGAGCGAAATGAGTTATGGAGATGGCTTGAGATTGCGAGCGATTGAAGAAAAGTTTCAATGAGGAAAAGTGAAGCATGTTCATTCATTAATTTTCCATTCACAACGAGGATGCTTTTACCTCGATTATTACCGAAGTGCTCGCTGTGAGGAGGCAAATTTTATGAGGTGAACAGAAAAAAAAGAGATAACGAGTAATTCGATAACCTTCTGACTCTTTCAACAACACATTTATATTGGCTTTTGTGGTAAAATTGATTGCAAGCGAATTTGAGGGAGGAATTCTTTAAAGCACAATCGTTGTCGGCTGGCAACAAACTTTTTTTAAAAAACTCCTCCCATATTTTTTTAATAAAATTGTAATATAGTTTAATTAACAAATATTTTGTTTTGAACCACTGTCATTAAACATCAATTAAAAACTCAAAATTCATTGAACTTTTTTTTCTATAGCGAGTAATTTGATAATTAATTAATTAGTTATTATAAATAGGTACTTTAAAGTGTTGTGTTGGTGTGTTTAAAAACCCTCTCATCAATAAATTTTTTAATAGATAAATATCCAGGGAGGGTCGGTGAAAAAGTTCAATTATGAAATATTTTATATCGAGAGAGCTGCACAAGTTTTGTAATTTAATTGCTGATATTTTCTGAATATCCCGAACAGGAGGAGGTTTGCTCGAGGTAAAATGTGATAGATCCCTTGACAAGTTTGTGAGGTTTTTAAAATGTATTTCTGTCGCTCTCATCATCGAATGTGTTTTTTTTATAAATCTCGAAAATCTTTTTAAATCAATTTTAAAATGTTTCCCTCAACAATTTTCAAAGACAAAACATTGTTGTCAGTAATTTCCGACTTGTTCGCATCTATCACGATAAATTGCAAACACAAAAGATATTTTAATTCCTCCCATGAGACAAATTAATTTTTCTCCCTTCATCAATATTACTCAATTTATTGTTTGTGATGCATACATACATTATTTTGTAAGGATAGAGAGAGAGTGGGGTAATGAGAAACGAATCGAGTGTATATTCATATTTTTTTGCTCGATATAAGAAGACAACGAATCATAAATTGTATCTTGTATAATATATATTAATTTTTTTATTTAGATATATTTCTTCCTCATTAAAAACGAACACGGAAAGTCGAGAGAGAGAGATAGTTAATATGATATAGAGAGCTTATCAAGCTTAATAATACGATTAGGCGTGTTGAGTAAAAATTTTTCTTTCTCCTCGCATCATTTATTTGAAATTAGATTTTCCCTTTCTCATCCTGATTCATCGTTAATTGCTCGCATCGATGATTACAACTTTTAATAATCATAGAAGCAACAAACTTTTCTTGCTATGGTTTGTCTGGATTGTAAATATAACTTTGTTAGTCTCTCGCTCATGGCATATGGCATTTAGGCCATAAAGTGATTAGAGATAAAACGAGATAATGAATTTTGAGGCACGGAAGTTTGCTTTCCAACGCCCACACGTACAGATTGTGTGCTTCTTGTGTCTCTCTGATGAAAAATTTGAAAAGAAAATATAAATAAATGGAATGAGGGATGAGATTTGGTTTATACAACTCCCACGCGGGTGTTTTCATTTTTTTCTCTGTGTACCAAATCATCTAATTCGATAGTCTTGTAGATATTTTTTTATGGAGGATTTTTTTATTTGGTATTTTTGGAATTTAAAGACATGAAAAATTTTCATTTATTTAATAAAATTGATTTTCTGAAGCCATCACTTTACCACCTCACGCACTATCTCACACAATACTGAAATCCTTTACATTTCCATCTTTTCAATTTCAATGACACGCGAAAGATACCTTTTTTATGATATTCAAATTTTCATCTCATTTTTATGCTATATATGTGAGTGTTATTTTGTGTATTATTTATTTTTATCATTCTCCTTAGAAGACTTTTTTTTATATCTTATGTACGAAATAAGTAATTTAAATGAACTTTACGACACTTTAGGTTTAGGCTGCATATCGTAAATCCATATGCACACACGTTTACGTGCAAATTTTATTGTAGTTCAGCATGAAATTAGAGAGAGAAAAAGAAAAAGAATAAATTGAGACATTTTCAGACAAATAAGATTAAAAGTTATTTATTCGATATGCAATGATCCTAAGGATGATGAAAGTATTAAGAAGAAAATACAAAACTTTTCCTCATAATGCGGATTGCGTGATTTTACCGCAACCTTTATTTTTTTCGAACCATTAATGGCCATTAAGAAAGTTGTTTCACAATTATAAAATTAAAGTCGCTAATTTATAAATTTGTTGCTAAATTTTCATATATTCAAAAGACCATCAAGTTAAACAAGTTAAATGAATTCCATTATGTGAACATCCTGCTGGTCGATTACAAACTCATAAAAATAAAAATAGTTTCTGCATATTTTTCATGTTCAGTAAACTACAAATTATGCAATATCGAGATGACATTTTTCCCATCCCATCCCTTTTTTTTGTTGGAACTATTTTCAGACGCAACACATCAATATTTATGCTCTCCTCCTTCACATGATAAATTGAATTCGTGAGTGGATATCGAGAATTTTTTTGGCTTCCCCAAAAGAGCCATGACCCGAAAAATAAAATTGTGTCTCTCTCATACAAACACTTGTGCAGCCAACGGGTCGAGAGAAGGAGAGGAAATAAAGTGAAAAAGGGATGCTTAAGTTCGAAAATTAAATATAAAAAAAGGTTATCCTTTGAACGGAAATACGAGTGATAAAAATAAAATCAAAAACGCGCAATAAAATTAAATTGCTCATTCGTTCATCCGCCACAGATGTTTTAGAAAGTATTTTTTTTTCAAGTTACTGCCTTACCACCTCCAGCACCACTAGTTGACGTCTTTTTCGTCGCTTCAGATCCATCTTTTTTAGCATCATTCGTCACTTCTAATCTCGTCATCGTCTCTTGAACTTCTGTCGCAAGCTTTTCATCATTTGCTTTAAATTTATCATCATTCGAGGACTTTTTGTCTTTTGAGGTAATAGGGGTGGTTGATGCTAAACAAAACAAAATATAAAGATAAAATCATAAAGGAAATCATAAAAAATAAATTCCAACCGTTGGCTGACTGAACCAAAAAACCCATAAATCAAATTACAAAGGACATACACACAGAAAAAAAAGTGAAATGATAGATCGCTTGTTATGAGTATATGAGAGAGAGTTACTTTCAAAATATGCTTCTTATACATCCCCAAAGCCGAGATTGTAACCAATCACCATTATTATCTTTTAATATATAATTTTTTAGACATTACCGTCATCTTCTTCATGCTTTCCGAACGCGTCGTTCGTTCCGAGTGTCCCTAAATCTCCAGCTTGTACGATAAGTGAAACACGATAGAAGTAATTCCGCCAAAAGTTTTCTTCCGTGATTCTGTAACATTAATTAATTGTGATTTATTGATCATAAAAAACATCTCATGGATAAAACTCACATTTTTGGTACGAGATCAAAGCGCATTTTTTCTAGTGCTGGATCTTCGACCATGAGAGCGACTGCTACGGGATAAGAAGCATCATAGTTGTATTCAAAGTCTCCACCAGCTGGTGGAGCGCGAACAAAGTTTCGACGATCCTATAGTTTATAAAATTTTAAAATTACTTTAATCAAAAATTAGAAATTAACTTACAGATGATAAACTGAGAACTTCATCTCTAATTTTTTCTTCATGCTTATGACCGACCCATGGACAAACACCCGGTTCCGTATTCTTGCCTGATTGATCCTTAATAAATGCTTCTTGCTCCTTACTGAACTCACCGAGAATAGGCTACGCAAACAAGAGAGATTTTAATTAGAAAACCTCAACAAAGAAACATGATAAGGTAAGAAAGTCACTCACATTATGCTTAACGGTATCCTTAAGTTTTCCACCTAAGTCTCCTGCCTTATTAACGACACCCGAAAAGAATGATCCGAACGCCTTTGCACCGGCAGTCACCTTATGCGTTACTGTGTATGGGAATGAAAATGTAATCATTAATCAAGACGACAGGCGCAAGGAAGAGAAATGTAAATTTTTAATTCATCATTTGAATGCAGCATAAGACGCACATACATAGAACGTGGTAAGAAAATTTTCATTAATTCCAATTATTTATTACTAACACGTACCGTTTCCAACAGCGCCGGCTGCCTCCTCAGTTGGCGATCCCTTCTCCGATACTGTTCGCGAGTCTGCACCACCAGTAGCGCTAAGAAAGAGAAAATGCAGAAATTAATTATTTAGAAAAAGTGCGTGTGCAGCACATTTAAGCTTTTTTTTCTTGCTAAAATATTGTGACCCTTCTAATGAAGGGAGGCTTGATGAGAGAGAGAGAAAGAACTTTGCTCGTCACTGACGTCAGGTTTTTTTGTGTCAATTAACGAACAAACTTCTCTTCTCTCTCTCTCGAAGAAACTGTTTTAAATAATTAATTACACACACATAACTCTTGATATATACTCTTAATATAGAAGTGAAAGGAAAAGTAAATTGAGGGAGGCATGAGAAAGGTGAAAGTTCTCTGACTAAAATGTAAATAAGGTGAAAATTTTCTATTATAAATTAAGACGAAATTTATTTATTCAGTCTTGAGTGCGGAATTGAATTTATTTTGAAAAGGAGAAATATATTAAATGTGAAGAAAAGGATTGATGATATCGATTGTGGAGTCATGCATGATTGCGGATGGGATTTGAGGATTTAAAGGATCTCTTAAAGTATTTCAATCTCTTTGAAACTTTCGACGTGAAAAATTACGAAAAAAGTCTGCAAATTTAATAAAATTCATCTTCACTAAATCCTGCGGGATTTTGTTTAAACCCCAGTCAGACATTTTCAAAAAAAGAACGTATGTGCGAAAAAAATCTCTTGCTCGTAAAAAGTCATTTTGCAGCATGTATCTGATGGATTGACATTTTACGAGTCCTTTGATCCTTGATCTTCAACTTTTAGCATTTTACGATGCATGAAAATTGAATGTGTGTACCATGTCGCTTTGTGTTCGCAACATAAAAGAAAATATCCGAAAAATTTAATAGCTTTAATGCCTTTTACCGAGATGAAAGTTTCAAAGGAATTTTCTCATTTGTATTTATCGGAAAAAAGGAGAGGTAAGAAATATTGTGCAATATTTAATTTCTGCATGACTCAGCCAAAACATTCGAGAGAAAAATTGTGCCAGCAATGCAATGAAAAAAAAAGCTCAAAATGAAATTCTCATTCCTGACATTTATGGCTTAAAGCCTCACAGATGAGAGAGTGAGAGGAAATTTAATTGCTCCATTCTAAAACTGAATATCGTGTGGATCACATAATGCTGTACATGTCGGTATATGTGGGTGTAAAAAAAGGGTCTCGGAAAATGTGAAAATGCATTTTGATATTTTTCGGAAGCTTGGTAGTGTGAGAGAGAAAGATATAAAAAATAAAAGCTGACCGTGTCATTGAATAAAATAGAGGAATAGAAGGGATATAAAAAATAATGAAATTCCATTATCAGAGAAGGTGAATGTATATGGTGCGAAAAACAAATGAGAGTTAAAATAAATAGCAAAACATCTAAACTGCAACAATGGAAATTGACGGATGAAAATTAGTGGTGCCTTAAGGAATGAAAATTTGCTTCTCTATTATTGCTCAATTAATCGAATTATCTCGAGCGTTCCGTGTGGAAAAAATAAAGAAACGAATTAAATTCAAAATGGATATTGACATGCAAAAGTTTTCTAGCTCATTAATATTGGCGTCATGATACTGTCTTCGTCTTGAGGAAAAATAATGAAGTTTTAAGATCTTGCAGTCTTTAAATAAAACAGAGAGTGAGAGCAGTCGGAAAATTAATTTAATTTTATGTTTTTTGTGCTTTCCTGTGTGTTTGTGTGAGCAATCATAAAGTCTTGCTTTTTTGCCCTGCACATTAATAAGGTTTCCTTACAGAGCGCGTACAAGAAAGAAGAGCAAAATGGAAAAGTTGAAAATTCCGTTCATTACGAAAATTAGATGCAGAAAGTTTTTCCGAGATTTACCATGTGAGGACATGCGGTTGGAATTTTTTTAAACTTTAAATATTTGTTAAATCGCATGCTATCGATCAGCACTAAAGCTAAATTTTGTGATAAAAGTATGAGAGATGAAAGCGATGTGAGCGAAAAAAAAACTTTGTTCAAAATGCATTGAATAATTTGTAATTGAGTGGAAATTATGGCTTTCAGGGAGTTTCACGTTTCTGTCATAAAAATGCAAATTTATTAATTTATTTTTGCTCAATGCATTTTCTGTTTAATTATAAACACATAAGAGATAAAAGTTATAAAAGCGAGAATATAAAAAAAGAGAGATATAGAAGGAACAGATAACAAGGAGGAGCATAATCTTACCAGTCCCTGATAATGGTGGTGTGTGTTTGGATTCATATTACAGATGATATTTTTCAGTTATTTTATTTTTAAACAATACATTTTTATATGTCGAGATAGAGAAGGAGGAAAAGGAATGGATTTTGGAGGAGCGAGATTTTTTTCAAAATTTTTTTTTGATGTCACACAGAGATGTTGAGAGAGAGAAAGTTAGAAAGGATAATTTTTCATTTTGTTTTTGATTTATTTATTTTTTTTTTGATAAGAAAAGAAAAGAGGAATGAAAACAAGAGAAAAGAAAAAAGAAAAGACAGAAAAAATATTTATATTACGCTTATATTACTCGCAGCAGCTAGAGGATGCTACAGCTTCGAAAAAAAAGGCATCGTCAACCTCTTAAGTACTAGAGTATAATTTCATTCTCTTGGATGGAAAAAAAGTTTGTTCATCTCAATGTAAGATAATGACGAACAAACTTTCTTTTTTTCACAAAAACTGTACACCAATGAGCTCTAAGTAAGATATAAATATTAAACGGACAAACTCACCTCGAGCGATCGTCATCGTCCTTTTCCGTTTGTGATGGTTGAGCTTCGACAGCTTGCTCAGGTGCTAATTCACCAGCAGCCGTCTCATCGGTTGTCTGAGTTTTTCTTAAGCCTGGAATTGAGGGCATCGCTGGCATATGGGGCATTGATACAGTCGGCATTGAGACCGAAGGAAGATTCGATGGCAGCCATCCAGAGACTTTTCCCGTTACATTTGAAAACATGCCACCTGATGCTTTTGTTGGACTGTATGTGTAAGAGTGAAGGAATGTGAGCGGAGAGCGTGCGATAAGAGAAAAATATCGATTCAGGAACGGAAGAAATGCTGGGAATGCTCGAAAAATCGTCATCGATGTCGACTACCAATATTGTCGCACACTTTTCATAATGGCTTTGAAGTTTATGTATATATCTCGTAAGATGTATGAAAGAATATGCAAACTTTGAAATTTCATCCATCTAAGGAGTATCGATTTATTGAAAAATGAGAAAGTGGAGAAGATTAAAAAGCCATGGGATTTCCTTTGTATTCTCTCAAGTCTCCCCTTCAAAGCTTCTTTAGTATAAATTTTACAAACTCTTGAGAGCTTTAAATTGTGGATAACTTTTTAATTAGAAACTGCGTACTATTCTTTAACTCAAAGTTTTAACCCAAAGAGAAAAAAAACTAATCGAGATAACAAAAAAAACTTTTTTCTGTTTAATTACTACGTTAATTTTTTACCCACAAAATGTATTAAAATATCTTAGCAAAATTAAAATTTTAATCAAAAATTATGTTCGTGTTTCAATATAATTGGAGCTCATTGAAAAAACCACAGCATGGATTATTTTACGCAAATACTTCATGATGGAAATTTTTCGCTTTTTGATAAGCTCTTGAACTTTTCAAGCATCATAAAAAATTTTGCACCCCTTCTTTGAGGGAGAAAAAAAAGTCTTCATCGCAATGAGTTTGCCAAAAAAAAAAATTATTTACGAAAGAGCTGATTGAAAAGGACGTGAATTATAATAATCCTGACACAGCACATCAGTGTGCGATGTTCTGCGACATCAATGACGACGTAGACGTAGATGATTCAATATGGTTAAATTAAAAACACCTTTTTCGCATACCTTTGCTTCTCACCACCCTCAGCATTATTATTCTCGACGGCGACGGAAGGCTCTGTCGATGGAAACGGTTCAGCTTCACCAGTTGCTGACTGTGGAGGCGTTGGAACTTGCTCCTCAGTGTTCTTCGAGAACAACGACGAGACTTGATTTGTTAATCCAGAGAACATATTGAAATTTTAAGTTTATGCTGCACTTAAACTAAAGTCACAAGCTTCTTTTGCTAAAAATTATTCTTTAGTTACTTGATTCTGACACTTCAGAGGTTGCTCTCTTTTTTACGTGAAAATTTTTTCCTTTAACAATTTTATCGATTTCACATAGAATGACAAATTATTGACTTTCCACTTGATTTTCGAGCAATCCTCCACTTCTCATCACTTTCCACACCAATTAATTTTCGTCAAGGACTGGTTAAATCGCAAATTATCGAGAGGAAATGCAAAGATATTAAATTTTCTGACAAGAATGAAAATTTTCAATTTTTTCACTTAATCGCGCAGTAGCACTAACACAAAAGCAGTTCTTATAATACACAAGTGAGTATGCGCCGTTTGAGCTAATAAAGTTTTGCTTTTTAGTGAGATTTAAAAGTTGAAAGCTTTCAATTGTTTTGATTTTGCTGGGAGAACAAAAATTTGTAAACATTGAAATTTTTAAATTAATTTATGAACTTATGGAGGAATTTAAGAAGTTAAATTGGTGAGTTGGAATTTTAATCGATAGATAAGTGGTCTAATTAATGTAAAAAGATATTATTCACGCTTGACTTTAAGAATTTAAATGCTAAAAAGAGGAAACTTATTTATTTATTTTGTTTTTGTTTCAAATCTTATAAAATATAACTTTTTAATCAATTTAAGGGGATGGGAGAAATATGAGGAAGAGAAAAAGCAGGATCAAAGAGTATTTAGCTTTGAAACAATATCAGATCGAGATCCACTCAATCGAACGCTCAACGAAGTTCATTTATGTGTGCTTCCGAAAGCCAACGAGTATCGACTGTTTAAGACACCTCAAGAGATTGCAGCCAACACCTTTGATAAACATGGATTAAAAGCTGAACTCAAAGATCCAAGAACAAGAACGACAAACATTCTCAAGTCAGCTAGTGAGCAAGTCAAAAATTATGGTTATTCGTCTGAGCTCAATCAGAATGAACAGCTTAGCATTATTCGTTCATTAGTGAAGAATTCAAAACACAATAAGAGAATTGCTAAAATACAAAAGGCACTTCAGATCGGAAATTTCAAAGAACCGAGTGCTGATGTGAAAGAAAAATGGAAAAAGGAAATGACTCATTTCAACAAATGTGCGGAAATTCACTACCACCGTCACATCGCAGAATTGAATAATCTCATTAGTAATGATATAAAGAATTTTCTGCTAAAACGATGGAATCAACTTGAGGGCGATTTAAGTGAGTGGAAGTTCCAAGTAATTACGATGCTATTGAGGCAAAAGACATGGAATAAAACAGCGGAGATGAGCTTGGAGCTTGACGTCGAGGACTCTCAAGAATTTTTAAAGCATTTTTACAATGTTCCAAAGGACTTCTTTCCACCAATTCATCGCTATTCAATAGAGAGATTGAATCTATACGAACAGCAAAAGAAATTGATCGACGACTCGAATGAAAGTGACGTAAAAATTTCTTTAGATGTGCTGAAAAAGCTTTTCGTTGATGGAGATGAGTTTTCAATTACTTTTGAAAATACCGAAAATGGAACTAAATTTTTAAGCAATGAAGTTGTTCCTTCGAAATTGGTGAATTCCGTTGAAGCTTTAGAAGTGGCAGTGAGAAAAATATTTACGACAAATATTGAGTGGCATAATATTGATCAAAAACTTCAACAAGATTTAAATGACAAAAAAAATCAATCAATCGCAAAAGTAGCTCAAAATCCACTCCTTCAAGTACTTCAAAGTTGTCAAGAACAAAATTTTGTGATTGAGGACGCTGAAAATTTTAGAGCAAGAAAAACTGACGAACTCATGATGAAAGTTTACACACAATATAAATCTAAAGGTGGATATAACACAAGTACATCGAAATGCAAAATTAAAAAGAATAAACAAGAATTGATGTTGAGCATTCAACGAGAAGTTTTCTATCTTGACGAAGACACCGCGGTTAACATCTCTTTTAAAATTGAGTTTCAAACAAAATTTGGTGCTGAAAAAATGACCAAAGAAGAGCTTCTAAAAGAGTGGATAACTCAAAAGCTTTCACAAAACTCAATTACACTCAGATACAGGGTAGATGCAAAGACTCTTCAAATTCTATCAATCACACAAATTACTCTCGAAGAAATCGAAAAAGATTTAAAAGAAATTTATGAATTCAATCCACTTGACGCGCTGGAACTTCTCTACAACACTCTAAATACCTTCAAAAATCTGCCGCATGGAAATTATTTAGTTCAAGCAAAAATTGGCACTCTTCACATCTACAAGGAAACGAATTTAGGCAAAACAATCATCACATCTGAAGATATCAAAATTAACTCAACATTCACTCGCAAGTGGATGTCAATTGACGAAAAGTTTCCAACTTACATTCACTTGAATCTCAAAATAGCACCATGCTGTTTCCCAATTTCATTTGGCTACAAAAAACGAGCGACAACCTACAAACTCCCTCAAAGACCAGCGATAGTAAAGAAGCCAATTGTAGCTATTAAGACAAAAAAGAAAATGCCAAAAAGAAAAATTAAAAAACCGAAGAAATTTGGTGATTAAATTTAATAAAAATGAACAAAATTTTATAAAACATAAAAGCTCGCAAAAAAATCACCCCCAAAAAAATCAAAATAAATCGACTATAGTCACCCGATTCAATTTTACAGCATAAAAATCCCCCTCACTTGGAATGTGTTAGTGACTAATGCTGTACGACTATTGGTATGTTATTATTTTTCGAGTCAAAAGAAAAATTTTGTGTAAGGCGAAAAATTGCAAAATTTCAATTAGATACCGACCTAATCAATTAAAAATTGCCATATGGTGCTCTTTCGCCTCACTTACTACTCGAGTTACATAAAAATTTAGACACAACTGTTTAAATTACGACTAAATTTTATACGCGATATTTGAAAAAAATCGATAACAAAGAAGAAAAAAAAATAGTAAAATGATGTTTTTCGTCTAAGTGCATCTCGTCGTAATAAGAGAGCATGCCTTCGTTAGGGAAAAAAGTATTTGGGGTTTTTAGTTCAATATCTCGACAATTGAGCTTCATAGCAGAGCCAAGAGAGGAAGTTAAGCCCAGAAATCAGTGTTTCGTAACAAAATATCTATCAAGGTGAGTTTAAGATGAGAAAAAAAATTACATGAGTCATAATTTCGTTAAAAAAAGGTAGTGGTCGTGTGTGAAGTAAAAATAAGCAGACTTCCCGCGTGAAAGTACATAAGCAAACTTCTTCTTGTGTAAATCAATCAATCGATCGAAAATCCACTCAATTGAGTGAAAAATTAATTGAATAAATTAGAGCGAAACTTGCTGTAGGGGAGTTGAATAATACTCAGAACATGTTAAGAAACCGTTAAATTTTGTCAAATAATTCTTTTAAATTTTTTGTAAAAAATCTCAGTGTCTCAATCACGATTCCGTTTTAAAAAGCTACAATTTGCGGCAATTTCACAACCAATTTAACCTTTTCTAACCCATTTCTCTTAATAAGCCGTTTGTAACAAATTGCACGTTGACCTCCCACGAGATCGTATCCCACTTGAAGTGATTTTTCGCGTCTGGATTGTTAATTAAGTTATTAAATTTAATTGAATTACATTTTTTTACGCTTAAATAGTGACGGCGCTGAGCCTCCTCATCTATCAACTTCGACAACTCAAATTTACAGTGGCAAACAGCCAAATGAATTGCCAGAGATTGCCATAAAGGAAAGCTATGAAACGGGAGCGGACACCATTCGTCTCGCAATCACCGGTCCAAATGAGGGTCTTTTGTTCAGCAAAAGGTCGAGAGTACATTTGAGTGCAGGTGGCGATATCGATTTCATTGACGATAAAGATGATAATGTAGAAGTGAGGCACAATCCAAAGCGTGGTTATGGTTACTATCCACGTCGAATGTCTAATGTGAGTCGAAAGAGCGAATCAATGGCACAGTCAACTACATTGAATAGCCTTAAACCGTCTGATTTTAAAAAGACAACCGATGAGGAGAACAATGAGACAGATTTAATTGCGGATGTCAGTCATTGGAATGCTCCGTCGACTGGTGATCAAGGCTATGGCATTGCAATATCGCTTTATGAGCAAAATCCAATCACAAATATTCATGCTGGTAATCCAATAGCCGATTGCTATGCTCTAATCGCACGACGAGATAATTGTGTGATGGCTATGGCGGATGGAGTAAATTGGGGAGAAAAGGCGAGACTTGCTTCCTGTGCCGCTATTCAAGGATCAGTCGAATATCTATCAAGAGCTTTATTCAGTTCCACGAACGTCGCCAAAAATACACATGAAGTGTTTGTGAGCCTTTTAAGAAGTTTCTGGGAAGCTCAAGATTTTATTCTCGAAGTCAATGGACATTTAACAACTCTAACAATAGCCGTGATATTTCCCATTAGCGACGATGATGCGACAAACAAAAATAAATATGTTGTGTGCTCATGCAATGTGGGAGATTCACTGGGATATGTTTATAGTCGAAAGCATGGCGTTCGTGAATTTACGCAGGGTGAGTGAACTTTTAAATGTTTTTTGAATAAAATTTCGTTTAGAATATCAAAGCTATTTATAGATGATGATTTAATAATAATTTTCTATCTAGGCTCACACGATATACTGAATAATCGCGATATGCGTGATGCATTGGGTGCACTTGGACCAGTCGACGGTAACAAGCCGGAATTGAGTAATTTGACACTGTCAATGACAATAGTTGAGAAGGGTGACATCGTTTTTCTCACTTCCGATGGCGTTTCTGACAACTTTGACCCAGTTGTGGGTAAATTTGCTGAAATTGAACAGGAGGTTGGTCAAGAGACTCAACCATTGCCGGAACCACCCAAGGAATTGGCACCCAAGAGGCAAAGCAAGAGTGCATCAGCTCTTCACAATCGATCACGAACAACAAGCTCTTCGACTACAATTTCATCGACATCGTCAAAACTATCATCCGTCTCATTCAGCAGTGCTGACACACCGATAAGACCTCCACGCAGTAAAAAATCAAATTTGGCAATCAGCGATCCAATGCCGGTCAGTGAATCACTTCCCATTCGTCCCAAGTACATGCGATCGAAAACTCTAATTGAGACTCGCATTTCATCCAGATCATCATCGAAAAATTCATCACCACAAATTCGAATAAGAAAGTCGCCTGCTGGCTTACCCATTGTTACCGCCTATCAACGACATGCTCTTACACTTTTGAGAATGTCAGATTTAATGGAATTTGGAATCAATGGAACATTGAGGCCTTGCACAACCGCCAAGAAATTGTGCAGTCTTTTAATCGATTTCACCAAAATGATAACGTCCGCTAAGCGAAAGTTACTGGAACAACGTGAACTATTTTGGAAAATATCCTACGATGCACAAGGACAGCGAAAGGAGGTCGAAATGAATCGACTTCAACAGCGTGCCGCGCGAAAACGTTGCATAGATACCAATTTCAGTACACTACCAGGAAAATTAGATCACGCGAGTGTTGTGGCGTGGACAGTTGGAAGTGAAGATAAGAATAACAATACAGATCCCAATACGAAAGCCACAAAATCACATGCTCTTACGCTCAGCAACAATTCATCGAATATTTATACCGAAACTGATTTTTAACTGAAATATTTTCAAAAATCATTTTTTTACAAGGAATATTTTTTAAAGTGCTTTAAGATATTTTTGATTAATCAAACTCTTAAAGCACGTTCCTTGACAATTTTTTAATACAGAAAAAAAACCATTAAAGCAACTATTTTTACCAATCTCAAGTAATTTTAAGAATGCTTTTTTAGACGAAATGGAAAGGAAAATTTTTGATACATGAATCTCTCAAGGAATGTCATTATTGTAGTGGAGCAGCTGTTGGATGTTGGATTTGTGCGTGCTTTAAAAGCTTTTTGCCATTTTATTCCACGAAACACTAATTTACCCATGCACTTTTTGCAAAAAAACCAATTACATTTAAACTTAAGTCAAGACGTAGAATTTAGTATAAGTACATTAATCAAAAGCGAGTGAAATATCCCATTTTATCATCTCTTCAAATATTCCTTTCAAGTCTCGAATAATCGTGGAACACTCCAAAAATTTCCTTATAATTTTTCGTCTTCTCACTTTATATATTTGTGATACACCTTTACATTATTTTATCTTTTACTTCCAAATTTCCTTTCAATTTGTACAACAAATTTTTAATTATACTGTTTATAATGCCTAATCAAGTCAATCTTCAACAAAAAAGAAAATTGAATAAACTTAAAAGCTTTCTGATGAGGGAAATTTAAAATCGTTTTATTCTTGTACTAACTTACAGATCGTTATCGCTATGATTTGAATTATTTTCACTCGCCATGTCCTCGTCATTTTCGTCGTTAACTTTTGAAGCTATCACATAGTGAAACGAAAGACTGTTTTCGGCATTTTGGAAGTAAAGTTTCATCATTTTTTGATTCGTTACTGCGAGCGTTAAATTAACGACTTTAAGCGAGTTCAGAGCAGAGATTGAAGAGAAGTACAAGGCTAATTTCTTGGCATCGAGTTTCACGTCTGCCTTAAGCTTCACACTATCTTTATCGATATAAACGACATTTTCAAAGGTAGTGGAAACTCTGCTTCCAATTTCGTCACTGTTCAGCTGCAACGTGTTATTGCGAAAAGTTATATGGAGATGCTTAAAGTTCTTGAAAATTTCAACATATTTCTTGAGAATGTTGTAGCGCGGTGACTTCAATATTGTTTTAAACTGTAGATCGTCTGGCACTGGAAATGTTTGCCATTTTTCACGAGGCACGATTATAACAGGAATTTCAGTTCTATATTTTGGCGATTTTTCAGCGGACGAATCCATTTCTTGTGCATTGATTCTGAGCAGTGGAAAATTATCTTTAGCTAGTTTGATTACCGCAACGTCAGCATCCTTTTGAAAGAACTTCAATCCCATCAACAGATCTTTAATATTAAATTCCATATAGATCACTTCCTCAGTATCCTGATCGATTTCAGTTTCTTCGCTCATTGACGCTCCTTTGAATTGATATTGTTGTGAGAAGAGATTCATATTGATTTCTATCCAAAGTAAAGGTATTCTTTGATCCAAGAGAAGCGTGAGAGTGTCTAAAAATTAAATTAAATTTTTTTTTAATTTTTTAATGTTTAAAATTTATGATTTACCGCTTTTGAATACAAAATACAACGTATTTCCATGTTTAGAGAATAGTTGAACTAGAGAAAGAAGAGTTCTCAGTTTTTCTTTTCCATTTAAAGAGAATTTGACACGCATTTTAATAAATAAATTTAATTTAATGTTTTTGTTTTGAAAATTGAATAAAAATTGCGCCTTGAAGTTTTATTTTCTAACCGTCATTCGAAATTCAAAATTTTAGGGGGAAATTAGGTTCAGTGAAAAAATTAGGTTGAGTGAAAAAAAAACTGAAAATTTTTGTTATCAATTAAAATGGTAAATCTTTAATTTTAAATTATTTGTTCAACTTAATTCAATTATTAACATTACATTTATTACAGATCCGATTTATTTTGATTCAAAATCGTGCGGGAAAAACGCGATTAGCCAAATGGTACATGGCTTTTGATGACGATGAAAAACAAAAATTAATTGAAGAAGTTCACGCAGTTGTCACTGTTCGTGATGCAAAACACACTAATTTTGTTGAAGTAAGAGCATTAATTTAACGAATTATTAACTTTCATTAACATCCCGTCAACTTTTTCTTTTAGTTTCGCAACTTCAAAATTGTGTATCGGCGCTATGCTGGATTATATTTCTGCATCTGTGTGGACGTAAATGATAACAATTTGTGTTATCTCGAGGCGATTCATAATTTCGTGGAGGTTTTAAATGAGTATTTCCATAATGTATGCGAGCTGGATCTTGTGTTCAACTTCTATAAAGTATACACCGTCGTCGATGAAATGTTTTTAGCGGGCGAAATTCGTGAGACATCGCAGACGAAAGTTCTCAAGCAGCTACTGACGCTCAACTCTCTGGACTAAATTGTGTGTGTTTAATGTAATCTCAATCATTCTCACTCTCTTTAAAAGTTTTAAGCATGTTGGATTGATTTAACGCATGATCTTTTAACAGACAATGATCAATCTAATATGAAATTATTCCAGACGCGATTAGCCACAAAATATCTAATTCTATAAGTAATATGCATATATAAAATAATAGTAATATGTACTCATTTTCTCATAATTTACTTTAATTAATTATATCAGCTTATTATTATTATCGATATATGTAGAACTTAAGGTGGATATGAGCGCGCATAAAAGTATGAATATTATTGCAATAAAAACTATATGTTGAACGAAATGAGCTCAGTTAATTATTGGGATAATGCTAAGAAAAGACAAAGTTGATTTTTAACGCATAAATTTATTTTCTCTATTTTAAATGCGAGTAATATAAAATGCGGAATATTGTTTTCACTAAATTATTGATCATTAATAAGATGAAAGTGTGAGATAATTTATTTGGTGTTTAATTCTATATAGAGAATTATCCGTTAAATACAGCTAGATATCTTAAAGTTTAAGATAAAATTATATTATACGCTAAATTTTTTAGCCAATTTTTGATGAAACTTCTATTCTAAGGAAAACCAGACGTCTTTTGTGTCCATCTTAATCATAAATTTTCTGTTGATTGCTTGATCTTTGACTGGAGTGTGACGAAATGGGAGGTGGAAAACATCGAACATGCTCAATTAAGGAATCTAAAATAGAAAAAATATTAATTGTTTTATTTTTATCGATCATCAACTCAACTCACCTCCCTCGCTATTCTTCATATACTTATTTAATGTTGCAAATATTTGCGAGTTTAAAACTTGGAAGCGCCTTATTCTGTCGACCATACGCTTAAGGTTTATTCCCTTCACGACACCATCTTTTCCATCAACGCGCTGAACTCTCAAGATGTGATAAGAAAAGTCCAAAGCTTCAAAGCGTCGCTGTTGATTCAAGAGTGTAATTATTGCACAACCGCTCCAGTGAAGTCCTTCTCCAAATAACTCTCTATAAAGAATAATTTGATTACAATTTGTAAAGCACAAAGATCAATTTGTCACTCACTCAACGGTATATTCAGTGCCAGCAACCGGAATGCAATAGACAAATTGCAAGGCTGACCACAGACGATGAAACTCGGAACACTCGTCAATATGCATAACTCCATTATTTGGCGGTGGTCCACCCCAAACTGGATCGTCAAGATAAGATTTGACTTTTTGAAGAACAACTTCGAATATACTCAATCCACAACATAATCGCTCTCGTGTCAAGAGATCTCCTTCCCTGGCAATTTGTGATTGCTTGGCAGTGCCCAATTTCTCAATGTTGGGAACAATTTGAAGAGATGCAAATTTTTGTTCGAGTCTCTTCTGCTTCGCTTCAGGCTTTTCGCCTTCTTTACAGTGTGGTCGTGGGAGAATATTTTGGAAAGGAGCGGCATGAAGTAAATCGCAAACTTCCTCTTGCGACAGTGCTTGTTCCATTAGAAGGCAGAATAAAATTGAATTTCCGACCTCACGGAAAAGCTGGAAGAATTCAGTTTTTGCATCCGGATACTGAACGATGTCGACGAGATGCGCTTGATAGTATTCGAGAACACCGGGTGAGCCGTAATCGCATCGTGGAAGTTTGCAGGCCTTAGGCATAGCATTCATGAGGGTCTTTGTGAATTGCAATAAATTTCCTTGAACAAGTGGCTTGACAATGTCCTTTAAAACAATATCGATAACAACTGCAATGCCCTGATAGCCAAGCAATCGACAAATAGAGCGAAAATGAGGAGTTCCCACAAAGCCTGTATATTGGCCAAATTGAGTTGAAAATGCTGCATTCAATTGCTTGCTTCCCCACAAGTAATAGTGAAACATTTGCGGTGGCTTTTCTCTCTGTATGGGTTGACCGGAAATTTGTAATTTACTCCTCACAAATCTATTTGTTGCAGCGTTATAGCAATAGTTTGAGAGGAAATCATAATTAACTTCATCAAATACATGGAGAGTCATTCGACCGTATGGCGCAAGAACATTGTGATTTGCTTCATTTAACATGCATTCAAAATCATCCAATGCGAGTCCTTCCTTAACCAAAAGCTTATGGCATAGACGATTAACTTCGAGAAGCGCCTCAAGCTCAACAACTCCAGTAATGTCTGATGCCTCGAAACGGCAAATTGCCAATTCAAGGCTCTTTTGCATATCGGCGTTGATTCTCTGAGAAATTAATTTGCATAAATCAATTGATCTCCCGAGTAGTTGAACATGACGTTGCTTTAGGAGAGTCGAGTAGCGATTATTTTTCGGATATGATTGGAAGTTAAATCCAAGCACTTCACATTCAACCCGGAATCGTTTATCGAGGAAAATACTGCCCGCAAGTTGCTTATAGTGCGCGAAAACTTGCTCCGAAAGCTTGAAAATGAATTGATCAAAGCACAAATTTACTTCTGCTTCAACTTCGTCGTAGAGAAATTGTTTTCTGAATATTGTCAGTGCATAGAGAGCTGAATCGTTGTAAAGATCGAGTGGATAGAGAACATATTCCATCATTGAGGGTTCCTTCGTTTTCAAAATGTGATCTGTTAAAATCCATGGCATGGACATTTCAATGGGAAATTGAATACGTTTCTCCATTGTTATCAGATCATTACACTCCTCGTTGTGCTGATGTCGAACTAAGCACTTTTTCACGCGTCTTCCCATTGTCATTTCTAGATAGAATTCTCGATACCACAATTGTGACAAATCGCAGCATTTCTGTAGGGTTTCGCCAAAGTTCAAAAGATAATTCCAGTAGAATGAATTTTTGTGGAATTGATCGATCAACACTAAGCATGGTCCATCAATGTCTTTCCTCAACGTCCTCTTTCCGCCCGATTTGTCAGCAATGAGCGATTCCAGCATAGTTCTAACCATGTATAGTTGTGTAGAACTCGGGCCAACATTTAAGCGTGGAACTTTAATTTGAAATCCACTATCGGGATCTTTCTTGCCTTTATTAATTGGGTCATCGTGCGGTTCACTACCCTTTGCCCAATCAGCTGAAGTTTCACGTACAGACATAATGATTGATCGAATCAAGTCCTTTTTATTTTTAATAGCTTTTCGAAGTGGTTCGCGAAGTGTTATTTGAACAAAATCCTGAAGTTCAGCATATATATTTCTTCGAATGGAATCGCACAAAACGGTCTCAATTCGTGACATTAAAACTTGCAGTCCCTTAATCATTGCGATGACTTCAATTAGCGCATATTTCTCCTCCGATGTGTAATTGTAGCGCGTTGCTCTCTCATATTCCTCAGCTTCTGGTGGACACTCTTTATTTTGATGATGGTCAGTTGGGTGAAGAAGTTTCCACGAATATAATTCCGTTACAACGCTAGTCCATTCGGACAAAAGCTGCAATCCACGAAGAGCGAGATCAGAGACGCTTCTATTTTCAGGATCCGAGTGATTTTCTTTATACGTGTACGTTGTGGTCACTTCGTTGCTGTATCGTGACAATTCAGAAATAAATTTAACATGCTCCTCGCGAATATTTGGCAAGTGAACCATAAGATCGGCTTGTGGGCTGATTGCAGTTGATGTGCTTAGTGGCCATTTACTTGGGTCAAAGTGCTTGCTCTTACGAACATAGTTGAATGGATTAATTTGCATGTCGCCAAAGAGCGGAACAACTTCAAGGTTCTTAAATATTCTGTCTATTCGATCCAGACGCACCTTTTTCTTCTGATCAAGCTTATTAATGTTGCAAACTTCAGAGTCCATCAAGAACAATCCAAAACCCATTACCTTCACAAGCATATGCTTTTCTTCGGGAGTCAAATACATCTTATGCTCAAACATGTGAACGCAAATGTTGACAACTTCGCAAATTAAATCCTCGAATCCTGGCACTTTCTCGAGCGTGTCTTTGACAGTGTCGCGAATTTTATTTTGCGTCGCCAAGAACATGGATAAATTTTGTGATTCTTGAAGAGTGTGCGAGTCCGACATAACTTTGAGAAATTGTGCAGCACGTCGGTATGTTGAATAATCATTCTTCACACTCGATTTCATGTTTTTCAACTCGTCGAGAACTGCAAACATGTTGATGAACTTTCCGAGCGTGAGAAGATATGCTTCCGATACGAAATCTTTTCTCTTTTCCGTGTGACATAATCTTTTAATCTCGACGGAAAATACTTCAATTGCCTTTTTCTAAAAGAGAAATTTTAATGTTGTCTAATTTGATATGGTTGGATGTAATTTGCTTACCTGGAAGTACATAAAATTCAATAATTTGTTGACTTCGGGCGCTAAAACTTCGACAGTTTTCTCATAAATCTCTACTCGATTCGGTTGCTCGTTAGATTTTGGCTGAGGAATTGCACGAGAGCAGCAGCGCCATGTGTAGAGCATAACTGCATGCTTTTGACCCTCATCTAACAAGATGTTCTGCAAGTAATGAGAGTAATTAAAATTCCTTGTTGCGTTATGCTTGCAAGTAATGGGTAATTACCAGATTTGCATGAGTTGTTGCCTCTTCGATGTACTTTGCAATTCCCGTAACGAAGCCATTACGATCTTCAAAGTTGGTATCAAAATTTGCTTGATAAGTTATTGAGTATGTTGAGGCTTCAATGAGACTGTAAGATTTGAATATTAATACAGGATGTTATTTAAAAAGTAATTTAACTTACGGCTGCTCATCTGGAAGTGGTCTCTCGTCCAAAATTTCAACATTTGATAATGCATCGGCAAGGGTAACTCGTTCGTTAGCCATTTTATCGAGTACAATCTGTGACAAACGAGATTATAAACATTAATTAAATTGCCTTCAATTGGAGAACTCCAATATCATTCTCTGTTTACACAAAACTTTATTCTTTTTTTATTGCCGCCATCGCCCAAATTTTCATTTACACATTTTCCACTTAAATACCTGAAATTCTAGCCTGAATCGATACTTTCCGCGTTATCTAGTATTTATTTTTGCAAGATAACTACTTTAGAACAGAGTTTTTAATGTTTTTCTGCCATAGAAAAATATTTTTTAAAAATTTGTATGTGGTCTCTCTCACTTTTTTATTCTTCTTTTTCTCGATTACTCATTTAGCCGAGACTCGATCCGAGAAACAAATATTTGAAAAATTTCAATACGTTAAATCATGTGCAGACATTTTTCCTTTAAATATTTTTTAAATTAAATATTATTTAAATATATTCAAAATCGTATATATACTGTCTTATGTTTATTTACAGCCATAGTAAATTAATTTTTATGTATTTTTTTAAATTTTAAAATTTACAATTAATATTTTGACACACGCAATCTTTTAGTGTGAGATGATTAAGTTTTTTATGAAAGTATACATGCATATTAACTTTATTGCAAAGTTCATTATTAATGAATTATTACGAAATTACTTTTCTTTACTATTTCAGATCGAAGTCATCGACACTTTATACATGAATACCAATTCTTGCTCTAAGCGAGACTTTAAATAAAAATCCCCTACTTTTTTGATCAAGTGAAATTTTACTAACTGCCAACAAATTTAATAGTCCTGAAAGTCGTCGATTTTGTTTATTTTCACGCAAATTTTCCACAATTAATCAGCCGATTAAGCGAAGTATAAATAAGAAGAAATCTAAAATTAATTCTCCAATTTTCCAGTTGATTTTGATAGTGAATTTCATTAGAAAATGCTCGCGTTTAAAATTCAATTGTTGTTACTTGGAGTACTTAGACTTGGTGAGTTTGTTTTATGGACTAAAATATTCAAATTAAAGTGGTTTCTTATCTTATTTAATTAATTATTTCGTGATATTTTTACAGCCCGTGGTCAATTCATGGATCCAGTTTTAGGACCATTGGCACCCCTTCCAAACCATCTGATCGCAATCAGAGGTCCGCTTTTTGTAGATGCAAGTAGCTTAGTGCCAATGAATCCAATGGCTGGTAAGTGATTTTTAAGCGTTAAATCACGCAAAAAAATGTATGCTATAATTAATTTTTTTAAGGTCCGGTGATGGGAGGACCACCTATGATGGGCCCTCCAGTTCAAGCCATGGGACCACCAGTTCAACCTATGATGGGACCACCTATGATGGGCCCTCCCCCAATGGGAGGTGGATTTGTTCAAGTGGCTTATGATGAAACAAATGATCCAGTAAATCAAAGACCAGCTCCATCAAGAAGATCGGCAAACACAAATGTTCAATCAGGTAAATTTATAATTATAACGTAATTAACAAGACTGTCAAATATCATTAAAATATCTTCATAGGAATCCAACAATTCGGCACTGGAAACATGAATCTCCAAGGAAATATTCAACAAGTTTCTCAACCATAAATTTGTTTAAGTAAAAAGTTTAAACTAGAAATTTGATAAATAAAAAAAATTAAGATTTGTGAGCGAAAAACATTTATTTGTACTAATTACTCGCGTAATTGATTTAAAATCTAATATTTTGCTTGTCAATCAAAAATTTTACGCTCTTTTATTTGATTTAAAGAAGTAAAATGGAAAAAAATTCAGTTTATTGTGAGTCGTTATTCAAGCTTCAAGAAAAAATGGGGAAAGCTTTCAATATTTTACTTATTTCAATTTTCTTGTTCATAGCTTTTGAAGGTAATGAAATTTTTTTGAAACTTAGATTAAATAATTTTTTTTAGGTTCAAGTCAGGATAACTCAAATGTTCAATCAGGTAAATATTTAATTAAATCATAAGGTTCAGATTTTATAAAAATTAAAATAAATTTTAACCAGGTGTTCAACAGTCGAATGATGTTGCTCAACAAGCTGCAGATCCTAAACCCGCAGGAAAAGCCAGTGAAGATAAATATATTTTTGAGAAACGTGCTTTACCGAGTAAATTAATTGAAGGTTGAAAATAAATTTAAACTTAAATAAAGTAAAATGTTGACCAATAAAAAAAGTTGTTTTTAAATTAAACATAAAATTTATTTTTTTAGCTAATTTAAATATTTTAAAATGTTCATCATGTAGAATTTTTAACACTTCCAATATATTTTTCACACCTTTTTAATTCCCAACCTTAACGAGTTTATATATGAGCTTGTCATCAATTTTGTTAATAATAATACAAAACATCTCTTTAAATATATTTTCGATGCACGATTTTATGCAATTACTTTAGAGCTTCTGTATGAAAGAAGTTACAAAATGCCGTCGAGATGCAGTTCACCATAAAAATTAATTGAGTGCAAATTTTCTCCCCAATTATACACACAATCGAATGCACTTCAATCAAAATTTTTTACTAATCGCTTTTTGAGATTCTATAAATTGCAGTGCTGATTTTTATCATGAGCCAGTGCCTTATTTGCTAGTCGCGTATTTGCATCGTCGAGAATGAGAGTACTGTTTTATATTTGTGCTGTCCTTGGAAGTGGTTCGTTTTATAAAATTTTAAGGAATTAATTTATTACATGACTAATTTACTTACAGGCAGTGCACAATTCACCGATCCACTGTTAGGTTTATTGGCACCTCCTCCGCCACCAATCGGGTTATATACAATTCGAGGACCAATTTATGTTGAGCCATCCAGCTTACAACCACCACCAGGATTTCATCAAGGCGGAGCCATGATGGGTCCTCCAGTGGCAGGTAATTAATTAATTATTTTTAAATCTTCAATAAAATAATATTGTGTTATTAATTTTGTAAAGTTGGCCCGCCAGTTTTGGGTCCACCTGTCGCAGGTTAGTTTTATTCATGATTTTAAAACACATAAAACTGTTGCATAATTTGATGTGTCTCATTAATTTTCTTTAGCTGGCCCTCCAATGCTTGGGCCACCTGTTCAGTCGCAATATATTGAACCAGTTTTTGCACCACCAGTGATGGCAGCTAGTCCTTATAATCCATATGCGGGACCTATGCAAGTAATGTTTGATGAGCAATCAGATGATGAAGTAAGACTAAGTTTAATTTTTTAAAATATTAAATTGAATTGAGTATTTTTAGGTTAGTCGGCGTTCAGCACAAACTCAGGTAAATTTTTTTAAAATCTACTATCTACATTATTAACTTAATTTTTAATTAATATTTAGGGTAACCAATATCAATCTCCTGGATTTCAAATGCAGGTAACATTCAGCAATTTAAATAATTCAGTTAGAACTAATATTTTAAAACTCAAGGATGAAGCTGATGGATATGGAAGTCAACGCCAATCGCCGGGTGGACAGTCGCAGTTTGGTCAAAATCAGCATGGTTCCGGAATGTATCCTCAACAAAATCAAGATTTTTTTAATCAACATCAAGGAAACCATGGACAGAGTCAAAATCAGCATGGTTCCGGAATTTATCCTCAACAAAATCAAGATTTTTATAATCAACATCAAGGAAAGAATGGACAGAGTCAAAATGGATTTAATTTATCGCCACAATTTAATCAAAATCAAGGTGGACAGTCTCAAAATCCTTGGAATCAACATCAACATATGCAAAGGGCGTACAGCGGTGGATCTCAATCTCAAGGATTTGGAGGTGAGTGCATTGTAAAAAGTTAAAGCTTTTCAATATAATTTTTATGTAGGACAAAATCAAGGTTATGATTTAGGGGGGCAATCGCAATCACCTTATCAACAAAGTCAAGGAGGATTCCAATCGCAATCACCTCACCAACAAAATCAAGGAGGGTTCCAATCGCAATCATCTTACCGAAAGAGTCAATCGCAATCACCTTTTCAACAGAATCAAGGGGGCCAAAGTCAATCGTTAATGGATGAAGTAGTTACTCAAACCCAGGGTGGTCAATCACAATCACCATACTCACAGAGTCAAGGAGGATCATCAGCACTCGCACAGAGCCAAGGAGGATTATCACCTCTCTCACAAAGCCAAGGAGGATCATTAGCTTTCTCACAGAGTCAAGGAGGTGCCTCACCATTCTCTCAGAGTCAAGGAGGATCATCAGCTTTCTCACAGAGTCAAGGAGGATCACCAGCTTTCTCACAGAGTCAATCAGGTCCATTAGCTTTCTCACAGAGTCAAGGAGGTGCCTCACCATACTCTCAGAGTCAAGGAGGATCATCAGCTTTCTCACAGAGTCAAGGAGGATCACCAGCTTTCTCACAGAGTCAAGGAGGATCACCAGCTTTCTCACAGAGTCAATCAGGTCCATTAGCTTTATCACAGAGTCAAGGAGGTGCCTCACCATTCTCTCAGAGTCAAGGAGGATCATCAGCTTTCTCACAGAGTCAAGGAGGATCACCAGCTTTCTCACAGAGTCAAGGCGGTGCATCAGCACTCGCACAGAGCCAAGGAGGATTATCAGCTTTCTCACAAAGTCAAGGAGGATCACCAGCTTTCTCACAGAGTCAATCAGGTCCATTAGCTTTATCACAAAGTCAAGGAGGTGCATCAGCTTTCTCACAGAGTCAAGGAGGATTATCAGCTTTCTCACAGAGTCAAGGAGGTGCATCAGCTTTCTCACAGAGTCAAGGAGGATTATCAGCTTTCTCACAGAGTCAATCAGGTCCATTAGCTTTCTCACAGAGCCAAGGAGGTGCCTCACCATACTCACAGAGTCAAGGAGGTGCATCAGCTTTTTCACAGAGTCAAGGAGACCAATCGCAGTCAGCTTCTGGCCAAAAACAAGGAAATCAAATTCAGAAAGGATTCGTAGCCGATTTTGCTCAAATGTAAGAAATGCTTGAAATTTTATACAGTTAATCAAATAATTAATTTAAAAAAAATTAGGTTTGATGAGACAGATTTAGTTGATGAAGATGCATTGAAGAAGCCAGCAGAAACTAAACAAGCAGATGTTGCTAATGATGATGCCTTACAAGAAGCATTAAATGATGAAGCAAGTGATGACGCAACCGCAAGCAGAAGATCGAACTCGAACTCACAAAGTGGCGTTCAACAAGTTGGTTAAGCTTTAATTTACTCTAATTTATGATAAAGTGTGTGAATGATGGATTTTTTAATTATTTTATGACGACTTCGCTTGATTAAGGACATGAGCTAGTTTATAAGTCTAATTAATAGTTCTGCAAAAGAAAAAATAAATTTTTTCAATTAAAAAAACAATTAAGAGTTTTTTAAATTTTTCTTTCAGGGCCGAAGAAAAATCTCAAAGGATGCGGAAAGGTTGAGAAATCCTGGAGAAAAGTTAAAAATTAAAAATTTAAAGTACAAGCAGGTGGTGAACATTGTAGAGGATCGTAAGTAAAGCTTCATAAATTTGTTTTCGTATTCATCACATTTTCGTATTCTTTTTTAAAGCGTTTGATAATAGTGTAATGACAGGAATTGAAATCGGTCCACACGTCGACGCTACAAACGTAAATGTTGATCAGGAAGTAAATGTTCTCAATGCTGGATCTTCCAATGAAAAGGAATTCGACAAAAATTTCTTTAAACATGAAAAAGTCAATAATGTTTTCTTCGATGACGATTCAGAGTGAAATTTTCAAATAAACAATTTTTCATATTTATTTCCATCATTCAATTTGTAGCTTTTATAATTCAACCATTGCAGCAAATCACTATTCATTTCTTCAATTTCACTCGATAAGCATTTGACACCCTTCAATTTTAATTTATAAACTTTTTTCAATTCATTTTTGACCATCGGCACATCGCTCATGATTCGAAGTGTTTGAATTGAGTTGAGTTGAAGGAATTGGTTCGTTTTCGTATATGCGGCTTCGATCAATTTTTTTAATAGCAATCTCCATGGAAATCCCGAGTGACAAAAAGGCTGCTTGTTTATTACGCAACTTCTCAGCGCCATGACAACGTATGTCTTCATTTCTTCGTCATCACGTGTGCATTTAAACAAGATTGACGACAATGTGCGAGCGACATCAAACTTTTCCACAAGTTCATCCGACTCATCAGTGTTGAGAATAATTGAAAGACACTTGTAGGATTCAGGATAAGTCGAGTTGTGATTTTTAAGAAGAGATTTTACAATTTGTTGATGGACGAAAATTTTAGGTTGACGTGAGATAAAATTTGATAGTGCTGTGATGAATTTTCGATTACATGTCGGATGATGAAGTTGGAACTTGAGCTCGTCGATGAAAAATGGCTTTTTAAGCAGTTCATCAGCAACTAAAAATATTTTTTAAAAAAAATTCATCACCGAGATCAAAATTTAAAAACTCACCAAAAACATCGAAACTCATTTGTAGCAAAATCTCGCAACAAACTTCACTCAAATCCTTTTGTGATCGCATTAACTCAAACACAAGTTTCATAATCTCATCATTCGCTACAATTGCACAAGCGCCACAATAATCCATGGATACGTTTTTAAGTATTTCGAGTGCACACGGCATAATAATCGGGTTAGTGAAGCTCGTGATTTGAGTAAGGATTGCGTATAGCTTTTGAATAATTTCAAGTCTTATTGCCAATGGAACAATGGATGAATCTATAAGTTCTTTGTTTATTTGCTCAAGAGATGTTGCAATCAAATCGAGATTTTCGACGAAGGATAGATTGTTAATCTGTGAGGAAAATTTATGTAATCTCTCTTAATTTTTTACTTGTTAACTTACCAAATTCTCAAACCCAATTCTCTCATAACCACGACTATATTTTTCCTGAAAATCCAAACATTCTTTCACCACAGAACGCTGTTGCATCACAAGAGGAGGAGGGAGGTGACGCAAGAAAATTTCAGTCATTCCATTTTGAATTAAATTTTGTTCGTAGTTAGGGCATGACAGACGCAAAAATGAATTTCGATGATAAAGCTTTTTAGCGAACATTCTGAATTTAACTCTAGAAAATATTTAAGAGTTTTTAAGGTGACTGAGACTTTTCGAAAACTAAGCTATATTTAAAGTCATTAAAATTAAAAAAAAACATTAGGTATTTTTATTTTTCTTGGCTTTAACATTTTTATTCTGAAATTATGCAAAAAGAGTCTGGAAATGGCAACATCTTGTTTAATGCCATTTTGATTGTCATTAAAATATATTTCACTTTTTTAACTTAGAACTTAAAAAATCATGATGGTTTCTCCATAAGTAACCTTAAAATTTTTCATTTTGTTTCAATCTCAAAAGTTTCTTCTTCGCTTTCTTTACTAAGTTTGACAATATCCTCCACTTTGTCAGGAGTTTTGGCTTTTATTGGTAATGTGCGAATTTCATGTGTCGAAGCTGGTCTTAATACAATGTGCGCGATGCATGTGATGAGAGCCATTGCGGCGAAAATTTGAAAACTTCTTTTCCCACCGAAAGTTTGAAAGAGAAATCCACCGAAAATAGAACCTATTGAAAATCCTAGCCCATCGTCCATACCGGCAACAAGACCCTGAACTGTTGCACTTGTTCCTGGCGGTGCAATTGCAGCTGCATAAGCTTGATGAAAAAAGTAAAAGTTTAAATAAAATAAAGAATTTAACAAATTTTTTCTAGACACTAACCAACGATAGATGTATAACAAAGTGCATATGTGCATCCCTGCATTCCAATCTCTATTAAAATCAAATGCCATGGTGACGTCATGAGTGATATGAAAAATAATCTCAAAGTGTAACAGAAGAAGCAAAAACTCAAGCAGTGAATGTAGCCGAGTTTCTTGATGATTTTTCCTGAGATGAGGAAAAACAGTACCTCACCAAAAAGGCATTCAGCCGCGACTGTCAGCCCCTCGATAAGTTTAACATGCTGCTTTAAATTTGATTTTTCAGCAATATCTTCGAGGTGCCAAAACATGTAGTAAAAAATAAACGAGTCAAAAATTCCCGCAATTGTTGCAAAGCACAGAAAAAGTGCAATTTTTCGGTGCCTCAAAAGTCGAGAAACGTCCTTGAAAATTGAGTCTGACGTGTAAAATTTTGGAAGCTTAAGTTTTGTGATACTAAATAAGTCCATTGATGCAAACGAGACCATAACTAATATTGCTGGAGTCCAATCATTCGAATGCAAGTCCATCGCAAAGCCAGCGATTAGCGAAGTTAACCCGAATCCGATGCTTCCATAAATTCTCTGCTTGCCATATTTCATCTGACGTTGTTCGCCAAGCACATCGAAACATATAGCGTCACTAATGCTGTTACCTGAGACATTTTTAGTTTTAAAATATTTTCAAAAATTTAAATTACATTTTTGTATCATTACCGACATTAAATCCGATTGTACCGAGATAAGTGAATATGAGAAAACACCAGAAAGTGAGTGACTTATAAAAACATGGTGGAGCTTCTGAATCCTCTGTCGTGCGGCATTCAAGCGTTGTATTTAACTCCAAAATAAAATCATTTTCTTCTTGATGACATAACAAAGTCTCTCCATGCACTCGAGTTAACTTAAAGTTAGTCAAATTTGCGTGATTTTCACATATCACATGATGATAATTAAGACATTCGGTGGGATGTAAATTATTCTAAATTTTTTAATGAGATTTTGATTTTCGGATAAAAAGCGATTTTCAAATAAATTTACCAAATATTCACAACCAAAAATTTGAGTGACATTGAAACTATTCTGATTCGTGTGTTGAGGTAAAAAGACATAACCAGCGTATGAGAGTGTCATGATTGCCACGAGCGACAAGAAAATTAATTTCCTTGCTTTCTAAGTGAGAGAAAAAGTAATCAGAGTTAATGTCATCGATGGTATGCAAAAATGTTAAATGTCAAATTAATTACTGAAAAGTAGTCGGCAAGAATTCCAACAACCGGTTTGGCGAAAAAATATAAGAAGGGAAGAAGTGATAATAGGAAGCCCATTACTGTTGCTGAAATACCTAACTGCCTTCCAAAAACTGCAATTTGAGGTAGAATGGGACCCAAACCTAGGTTAAAAAATAAATTATCAGATTAAAAATTTATTTAAGTTTTTTTAGAAACATTTTTTACTCACTTCCCATAAAAAAGAAGTAATGAGCTTTTATTGGCAAAAGCTCTTTTGATATTTCAAGCTTCATTTTTGTTTTGTGCTGAAAAAATAAAGAAGAAACATAAATAACCAAGGCATAACAGGTTTGACATGAGAATTTACTTTATTCATTCTAGGAAAATTAAGATAAAAATACCACATGGCATGATGAACTTGCCATACAACTTTGAGGATTTTTCAGAAGATGTATTTTAATTTATTCGCTCAAGTTTTGGGGAATCACTTACGTCATTTTAAAATCCATTTAAAAATTTTATGCGAGAGAGTTGAGTGAGAAAAAAATCTACAGCTGTTTAGCAGACCAGACAAGATTATGAGAAGAGAGAGAGAATTTATGCGGCAAGTTTTTATTTTTTTGCTAAGCTCATTTTAAATCGAGATTCTCAAGTGGTCAGACGTGAAGAAGAAAAAAAGTATTAAAGTTTAATTTTTACCTGATGATCAAAAGTTTTAACGAGATGTGATAAAAATTAAAAATTAAGGAAAAAAATTCAGTATTTAAAAAAGTTCTTGATAAAAGTTTATATTCAGTTGCTGTGAATAACATTGTAACAAAAAAAACGGAATTAGCTGATAATAAAATTATAAAATGCTGTTTAAATTTGCACTAAGCATTATTTTATGCTTTTCGGAAATTCTAGCAAAGGATTTTTACTCAAAGGATATTTCAACAAATGATAAAAGTGGAAAATGTGAGTACCATAAAAAAAAATTAACGTTGAAAATCTAAATTCATTAGTCAAGTTCTTAAAAATTCTGAACAAACAAATCGAGTTTTTAATATTATTTTAAAGTAAACACGACATTCAAATATTTGTTTAGCAAAAATGAAAAATATCCATTTTAATTTTCTTAAAAAACATTTGCAATAAGCCTAGATTGAAAATACCACAATATCGCTTTACATAAAGTTGACACATTGAATTATGTGTAATTAGATAAGGTTAAGTAATAGGCAATGCAATATAAACTTTACGTTTATTTATGTCATAAATTTATTTCTTCAAAAAATATTAAAACAAGAAGAAATATCAGCAGGTTTCACCTTGAAACTGATTTTATATACCGGCTCGTTTTATTCACTGAGAGAAAAAAATTAAAATATTTTTTAACTCATTAAATTGAATGATTAAAAATTTCATCGACATATTCATGGAATTTTCTCTCTCAGTGTATGCTCTTTGCATGTTAATTTATCGTAAGCTTTTGAAGGGATTTCCAGACGCACTATTAATCATCGCTCAATATAAAAAGCAATCTTTTAATCTCTTCCATTCTCTCTCACACATTATTTTTTAGTGCGAATCTGTATTGTAGAAAATCGCGGATCGTTTCGGAGAACAGAAAAATATTGTCCGATAATTGAAAAGCAAACAAACATTGAATGCATCATTGGAGTCGATCGTCTTGATTGTGCGAGAAGAATCAGTAAAGGATACGCACACTTTGGCGTTTTTTCATCGGAAGATCTTGTTGGTGCTCGATGGGCAGCCCTTGAAATTTTAGTGACAAGTGAAATTCGCTTTCATCCCGCGGAATTCGAATATGAAGTGGTTGTGGTCGTTGATAATGAAGCGAAAATCTATTCGGCAGTCGACTTGAAGAAAACCCGCGTTTGTTTTCCCGGCTATCAGTTGGATAATTGGAATGACATAATAGGCGATTACCTTGAATCAACGATGGTTGCGCGACAATGTGAAAGTGAATTGACACTGACCGAGTCGAGGATAAAAGCGAGCGCAAATTTTTTCGCGGAAAGCTGTAAAGCGGGCCCGTGGGTCAGTGATCCTGAACAAGATCGAGCTTTGAGTAAGTTTCAATAAATATTTTAAAAATTTAACGTATTTTTAAATTTTGAATTTTTTAGAGCAAAAATATCCATCACTCTGCGAACTTTGTTATGATCAAGCTCGATGTGGAGTTGGTGACAAACATTGGGGACGTAAAGGTCCACTTTACTGTCTCACGGGAGGTAATGGCCAAGCTGCTTATGTTCGACTTGATGATGTTCGAAGCTTCTTTGGATTAACTGGACTTTCACCAGAAGCTGACATCAATAATTACAGTTTTCTCTGTCCCGATAGTCACCTTCAACCAATTAATACCACAAATCCTTGTACTTGGATATCAAAACCGTGGTCAGTTTTAGCCGCAAAACGAACTCATGCTGAAAAAGTTCATGGACTTTTTCAAGATCTCGATGTGAGTGTTGATTCTGATCAAAATTGGCAGCAAGCTTTATTAATGCTACTCGAGTCATATCACGTTAATGTGTCAAGCTTAGACACTCCAATTCCAATCGATGATTATCTCGATAAGAGTAGTGGATATCAGAGTGCTCATAGCTTTCCAGCATGCTATCCACCCCGTCAAATTGTCTACTGCACTTATACCCTTATTGACTTCGTGAAATGCAGTTGGTTACAAGAGGTGTCAACCGTTTATAAAATTGAACCAAACATTCAGTGCATTCGCGGTGAAAGTCTTTATCGGTGTCTCGATGATGTAAATAAGGATGTCGCTGATGTTGTGCTGGTGGATCAAGACGCGAGAATTAAAAGTGAAAATGAATTTAATCTCACTTCCTTGCTCTACGAATATTCATCTGAATTCTCAAAAAATTATGTGACAATAGCAGTTGTAAAAGCATCATCGGATATTAAAACTTTTGAGGAATTGAGAGATAAAACTGCCTGCTTTCCATCACACGAGGGAGCTTCCTTCTATTCAACTATTGAGCATCTTCAAAAATCTCAATTAATCGAAGACAGTTGCTCGAAATCTCTTGAAAATTTCTTTTCGAGTCGATCATGCTTTGGAGCTGACAATTGTCATAAAAAATATGGAGGTGATAAAGGAGCTTTCGAGTGTCTAAAAGATATCGGAGATGTAGCATTTATGAATATGGAAACTTTTCAAAATTTAACTGCAGGTGAGTCAATTTAGAGAGCAATAATAAAATACAGGAATAAATAAATTATTTTCCAGCTAATCAACGTGATTACCGCGTGCTCTGTCCAAGTGAAAATTCAGACTCTCGATTTTTCAAAAGAAGCTCCGATCCTTGCTATCTCAGCTGGACGTCACAGGGAACTCTCTTAATTAACAAATCAAAAAATCAACTGAGAAGAAATGAAATTATCAACACCCTTAAATCAATGGACGTTCATTTCGGAAAATATAAATTCAAATCTGGCAACATTCCATTTACACTTTTTGGCAAATTTGATGACAAGACTGATGTGCTTTTTAAGGATTCAACAGACAATTTTTTGACAAATTATGAGATTATTCACAAGTCAAAGTTTGAGAAAAATTTGGAAGATTTCTACGAAAGATTGCAACGAAAACCTTCACAATGCTCAATGGGGAATTACTTAAATGCTAACAGTATTGTAATTTTAGTAGTGGCATTATTTGTTAGATATTTAAGCTGAATTCTCTCAACTTTTGATGATATTTTAATTCCACTCAAAAAAATGTAAATTTCGATGTGATAAATAACTGCCGAAATATTTTTGAAATTCTTTTTTCTTTCTCTTCTTCTTTTCTCTCCTAACCTTTATTCCCCCTTATTTATTTTCAGATCTCAAAATTCACAAAGTGAAAAATCGTTTTCTTCTTACATTTTCAACTCCCTTCGATGTTGAAATCAACAAAAGTGAGTTCACTTGTGATCTGCACGATTTTCTATCATAAAGTTGTCACTTAAACTGCACAAAATTAAAGAAAAAATTTCTAAAGCACTTTGTGAATTATTGAACTGCACCAACACCAATGAATGTCAAACATGCACAATTATAGACAAATTCTGAATTTGAATTAAATAAAAATAATTTTCAGCCGATACCGAGAGCGACTGCTACTAGGAAAGCGTCGAGTGTACTAAAAAATGAAAAATTAAAATCGACAGCGATTTCAACTGATAAGAAAACACTCGAGAAAAAGTCGACGATAGCAATTAGTAAAAATGCTAAGCCGACAAAAATCGTTAAGAAAAGCGTGATGACTAAAATTCATAATGTGACTGTGGCGTCACCGCCATCATCAGCTGGCAAAAATAGGTCAGCATCATTGACGAACATTCGTGAGGGTGGAGAGGCGGTTAAAGGCCATACGAGGTCGAGAACTAGAACGATTCCACCCGAAGACTCAATTTTGTTTCAACAAAAAATGATGAAAATGTCTCAAAGCGATAACAGCAGTGGAGAGGGCTCGACACTTGTAAAAATTCAACAAAAATTGCCAGATGATGAAGTAAAAGAAATAATTAAAATTGAAAAGGCTCCAAAGAAAGATCCCGTTGCTTATGAAATTAACTTTGAAGAAGCTAAAAAACCAAAGCGTGATCTTTTATCAGCATCAGTTTCTGTTGAATTAACTGCAAAACCCGATAACAATGATGATGATGACGAAGAAGAAAATTATTCGAGTGACTTTGAGTCGTATGAAAGTGATTTTGAGGCAGAACCCGAGTCATCAGAAGAAACCTCAACAGAAGATGAAATTCCACCGAAATCACGAATTGATTCTGGCAGTTTTGACATGTCGACGAAGAAATCTGCGACACTATCAATCGCTCAATATGACAGTATCGATGACACTGTAAACTCTCATGATAGTGGAATCTCATATGACGACACAAAAGCTCGACAATTAAGCCCGAAAGTTTCAAATTTTTACAAGCGCGGCGAGGAGTTGATGAAAAAAATTACTTTTGACAGCATAACTTTTGATATTTATGAGCAGAAGCCGATTCCCTATGAAGTTTTTATGTCGGTTTATGGACAACGTGGAATGACTCAAGCAAGCACACAATCAGACTCATTAAATGTTAGTGAAGAAAGTCAAACTGAAAAAATACTAAAATCAAGCATGTGGACTCAAAATCCACCGAAATTCACTGCTGGCGGCTTACAAATGGTCAACTCAAAAATTTATAATGAAGAAAAATTTGGGGTGGGCGAGGAAATCTTTGATGATCACCAAAAGTCTAATGAAAATGATGATTATGATCTAAGCATCGACGCTATCAATAATTTCTCTCAATATGACTTTAGAACTGTCATGTCGAAACATCCAAACACACTTGAACTAAATAAATTTCTACAAAATGCATCAATCACAATTTCCAACATTATCCAAGGAAAATCGAACCAAAAAGATCTACAAACTTCTAAAATTTCAATCAGTCGTGGATTCTTCAAAATTAAATTTAATGAAATTGAAATTTTAAGCGAATCAATTGTGACGAAAATTTACACAAATTTGTGCCTCAACAATTTTCTCATCTCAATCCACAAAAAAGATTTCCAGAGTTATATGTGTCTTTGGAGCATCTCAAATCCATCGAGTCCTATAAAAATATTTAGTGCCTGGAGTGAAATAAAGTGCCTTGAAATTCACCCTCATGTTAAAGACGTGATTATTGGCGGATGTAATGATGGAACAATTTGCATTTGGGACATTCAAGAGATCAACGAATTTAAAATTGATCACGATGTCACGATGCCTTTTGGAATTATTTCATTAAATCAACTACAAAATGACTTCGCACTTGACAATGTTTGTGCACTTAAATGTCTACCACATCGAGAATTTTCAAGCATCAACTCAATGTTTCAAGCTAAAAGTGCTTCACAAATTTGCTCGCTGCATGAAAACGGAACTTTGAGCATTTGGACGATATTGAATGTGGATTATGAAGAGCTGGAAAGTGGTGAGCTTTGATTTTTTTCAAGTTTAATTTTCAAAACATTTAAATCTCGTTAAAGTTTATAACTCTGTTATTTATAGCAATTTCTTAAAATTTTTAAAAACTGCTGTAAATTTAAAAATAACCGTTAAATTTAATTCTTTATTTCGATCAGGTAAAAACGAGCTCAACTACACTTACTCTCAAAGTAAAATCAAACTAGTCAAAAATCTCTCCATCGATCTCATGAAATTCACAAAATCAGAAACATCTGAAAATCCTCGCAGAAAATCGGCGTTCGAAAAAACTCGTTATTACTTTGAAAATGATCTGTTCAACGACAAAGTTCTTCGAGAACTGCAAGAAATTGACTCGGAAAAATTGCAAAGAAATAAAAATTTAATTCGTGATGAATTTATTCGTGCAATTGGTTTCGAGGTTAATTACAACGAACTTTTTGTGGCGTCAGACTCGAATTATTTTTTTGCACTCTCTCGACTTTGTTTGGGAGAAAAGGCAAGAAAAGTAATCACCAACGAGTCAAATTACATTTCACCGACGGCTATTAAAATTCATCCATGCGACAAAAATATTTTAGCTGTCGGTCTAAGTGATGGAAGTGTCAAATTTATGAGGACGAACGATGAAGATTTAAACGTCGCTAAAAAGCGAACACACTTGAAAAGATCTAATGCAGCTTCGAGTTTTGACGATGTACTGGCAAAGTCATGCGCCTTTCAGAATATCGTCGAGAAAGATAAAAAGCTCTACGAAGAAACTCAAGCTTTAAACAACTTGGAGACGGATGAACTAAAAGCTTTTTCAGTTAATCAAGAGCTTTCGATGCAATTAATCGATAAACATGATGAGCTTAGAGCTAAATTAAAAATTACATTTGACAAAAATATTTTTAATTCCTTTGAAGTAAGCTTGGGAGCAGTGAGGATGATTGAGTTCAGTAAAAGTGGCGAGTTGATGTTTATTTTAGTGAATAAAAAATTAAAAGTTTTTGACTGCTGGAAAAATGTTGAAATAGAACAGAAAGACGAGCAAAAATTTAATGATCTCAAATGCATTCAGGGTGGTGATGGAAGCAATTATTTGGTGAGATTATTTATAAATTTTTTAAAACTAATTTAAACTTGTTTTTTTTGCAGATTCTTCTCACAACCGAAAATGAAATTCTAGTCAATAAATTAAAATAATTTTTTTCTAGTCAATTTTTCACATGTCACAATTTTTTAAAGCACTTAAAATTAGTTTAAAAATTTTATTTTCAAAGAGTTTACAATAAAAAGTTAAAATATGTGGTTTGTCAAAAAAAAATATAAACGATTGATATATTGATAAATATAAATGACTTAAAATTAATATTTACAGCAATTAATGGCATAACGATAAATTTGATAATTAAAAAATAAATTTGCAATTTTCACTTTAGCAACTTTTAAATATTTTTCTGTCAATGAAATTTTAAGATTTAATTTTTTCAGGTAATGACAATGTAGCTTTGGAACTGTAATAGTTCTTAAATTTAACACTTTTTAAATTGTACAGTTCTTTTAAAACTATTTAATTTTTTTTTAAGATTGCGAAACACTTGTAGCTGTTGTCATTGAACGATTGCATAAAATTTGCCTTAATGTGCAAACTTCTTCCCTTAACGCTAAAGTTTGTGCCCTCAAAATGCTGTTTTCTTGTTCGAGAAGTGCAGCTCGAAGGGCAATCTGTGAAAAATATTTATCCAATTAACGTTCTCAAAACAAATGTTGTCACTCACTCGGTCTTCTCTCATTTTTCTAGCATCCCTCGACTTTTTCGCAGCTTCATTATTTCTTCTTCTTCGCTCGAAATATTTTTCATCCTTTTGCTCCTCTGGAATTGGTCTTTTTTCACCACGCGGTCTTCTCGCGAAAGGATTACAAAACGGATTGCCCATCATTAATGATGACGATCCCATTGAAGGCGGACTGAGGCTCGATGATTCTACAGATATTGACGGTGAGTATTCAGGTGACTCAATGGTTGATTTCGATTGCACTTGAGTGAGTTTTGAAAGTGGGAGAATGGTATCGAGGGGCGGTAAAGATTGATTTTGTGGAAATGATCCGGGTGAAGGGAGGTTGTAGCATTGTGAAATATCTTTTTTGAGAATGATTAAAAACACGAAATTAATTATTTTTAGAATAATTTTTTTGCGATTCTTCACTTTAGTCTTCAATTTTAAATTATATTAAATCTTATCTGAGTCAATTGACTTTGATTACTAATTTCAAAAAGTGTAATTGTAAAGTGCTGATTATAGTAAAGAACTTTTGTTTAATTTTTTTCACAGAATTTAATAAACCAGCACGTTAAGAATTTTTTTCTTTAATATATTTAATTAAAACATTTCAAGTTTAATTTTTAATACGAGAATAAATTGTTATCACGAACATTTCTTATAATGAAGGTTCGAATCTCAATTTCTCCGTCTTCAATTTTAAATGATGATCCTCCCGTGTTTCTGAGTCATATATGACTTTGATTAACAATTTCAAGAACTTTCTTTTATGAACTGATTTAAATTGAAGAACTCTTTTTTTAATTTAATTTAATTTTTTTCCAACAAATATTTTTTTCTTCGGATTTTTACCTGATGGCATTAATCGATTCCTCAAAAAATGCAGCGCTGAAAATGGAAATTGATCCATCTGGCTACTAATCCGTTTAGATGAATTTTCACTGTCACTTTTCCCAATTTTTTCACCAAACAACATTTTTTCCAATTCACAACTTAATACACGAAAGATCGACAATTGACTGACAAAAGTCGATCAAAAGTTCAAGTTATTAAAAGAGCGTGTGTGTGTTTTGTTATTTTTACTCCCTTTCGACGACTCCTTCCAATAGACATTTTCTATTTTTCATAAGCATATCAAAATCGTATGTAACAACGACAACAACAGTTTGATATTTGTTGTTGGATGACCAAGGGTTAGAAACTTGTCATGAGAAATTTTAATATCTAACATTTTAATAGATTTTTTCAAAATATATAATTTAAATTAAAATTAAAAATAACTTTGAATCTTTCAACCCTTGCATTACAACTTTTTTTGATTTTATTTTCAAGGCAATCCATTGCTAGTCCCCATTTTCTCAAATCTCACCCAACAAACAAACCCCAAGCATGATTCGTGTGTGTGTATAGTTGCTTCATAAAGTCAACCAATGACAACGTTTGATTTTCTCATAACAGCACAAAAGCCGTGTCGGGCGATACATGCGAAAGGACAATCAGTAGGATAAATAATTGTTATATAAATTTTGTGTGATGTTACCATTGCCTTCTTGTGTGTGTACAAAGTTTTTTACAGAACACATATTCAACGACGTGTAATGATAGCGTGTCACGATTGTTGTGTATACACTCGGAAGGAACCAATTACTAAAGTTTTCCCCGCCACTATGTGCTGTAATGCAATTTTTGTTTTGCGCGATTATGAAATCAAAGCGAAACTCCACCCTTAAAAATTTTGATTCTCTTTAAAACATTAGAAAAAATTTTAAAATTTTTTAAGTTTTTATTTTAACAAAAAACTTAAAGTTGAACAATTCTTAAATTATTTTCATCCCATCAATTAAAATTTCTCCAAATTACACGTCACAATGTACCAATTAAGACACAATTAATTATTGATGATCGCATGCAAATCACTTCTGGTGTGTGAGAGAGGTTAAATGGGGTTGAAATGAGGCGATTTGATCTCTGCGGTTTTACCCCTTTTTTCTATAGTGGCGAGAAGTAAAATTGAACATTATCGAATAGCACTCTCGAGTGTTGTTTACAGAAAATGCGACACAAACAATTACTAGAGAATGGATCAATGAAATCTAAATATGAGGTAGGCGAGGACACGAGGATGCCAAATGTTAAAATTCCCATCGTAATCACAGCGACCACACATGCATACACCGGTAAGAATTATGTGAGTTGTGAAGAAATTTTCTTTAGCGTTGTAAAAAAATCTATAAAAACTGAGGTGGATTTAACGCAATTTTCGGAACAGTTTTGAAAATGAAACAAATTTTTTTAAAAACTCAAAAAATGTTGAAATATCAAAAGTAACAATTTTCTAAAGCAAACAAACATAAAAAGGACATTTCCTTAATTTGTTCACATTTACTCTAACTCCCATATTTTTGCTCTAAAAATAAAATTAATGCTAATGTCGTGCACAATATTCGAGTGTAAGGCAAAGGCAATAATTTGAAATATGTTATGAATAAAAAATGTAAAATATGATTTCTGATTGCGTTCACGGTGAGCATAAAAAAAGACTTCATATATGGGAAAATCCTAAGGCATTCATGTGAAATTGTTGTTGTCATAAAAACAAGTTTCATCATTATTACCATTAGGATTTATGTACACTATTTAGGAACAAAAAAAGTTTTTTATGAGGTAAAAATAATTCGGGAACATTTGGTAAAAATATTTTTTTTTGATTTTATAAAAAACTTCTAGATTTCAATTGAAAATTCTTCATTTCTTAGAACTTTTTAAGAATTTAAAAAAATAGAAAAATCCTTAAAAATTTTATTCACTCATTATCATTATATATTTCAAATTTAAAGCATCATTTTAAATAAAAAAAAATCAAACTAGTTTTTTAACCTTCGAAAAATAATTAACAAATTTTAATTATTCACAATTTTCTTCGACTTCCTTTATCGGCCAGTTTAAGAAACTTTTGAGTCGTCACTTCACTCTCAATAAAATCATCCTCGTCGTTAATAAATTTTTCCGTGCGATCTTCGATTTTTTCTTGCTTTAAATTTCTTTCGGTTTCAAGTTTTTGTCGTTTTGGAGCTCTTCTAACAGCTATAATGGGTTTCTGTGTTATCTCTGATTCTGTAAAAGGTTGACCTATTGAAATTCTATGTCCACTTGTATCTGACACGTAGAAAATTGTTTGAGCGCTACCATCTTCGAGGAGAAGGTTGTAAGAGCCTTTTGGCAAAGTTTAAAATTTAGTTAATAAAATTATTAATTTGAGATATTACTCACCGCGAACAGAAATTCCATTCTTATCATCTTCATCAAAGGTAATTACCTCCTGTCGATGCTGACCATCACTTAATGAATATCTGAAAGTAAAAAGTCAAGCACATTGAAATTTAAGAATTTTTTTAAATAAAATATTTAAACTCACTGAAAAGCATAAAAATCACTGTATCTATGCTCAGTTGATTTTAGAACTTCGACATCCTCATTCCTTTCCTTAATTAACGGAACTCCAACGGCCAGAAAAATTCCACAGAAAAATATTAAAATTCTTTTCAACATATCAAGACGTCTTAGTTCCGCGATATCTATTTTGAGACTATATTCACTGAAATGATTTCGACAAGATCAAGAGTGTAATTAAAATGGAAATGATTTGACAACATCACTTGGTCAAGGTCGATTAGATTTTGCGAGAAAATAAAGTTGAAGGATTTCTTTGAAAGAAATCATCGATGAGCAGCATTTCATTTCAGGAAGTGAAATTTAAAAATTATGTGCACGCACGTGTCTTCACTTGCATTCAATTAAGGTGCAACTAATCATGCAAAATTGCAATTGCTCAATCTGTTTTAATATTAAAAAATCACTTGAAAATGAAATGAAAATTCATCAAGAAAATTTTCCCTTTACCTATGAAAGCAAACACCTGCAATTTTCCCATAATTAAATATCGTAATGAAAAATTACAAACATTCAACAGCAAAAGAGCGGTGTTTTGAAGTTTTTATAGCTGCAATTATTAAAACAATAACTTGTGATTCATTCTCATGATATGCGTAATAGCGGGTGGCATATTGATGGTTCGATGATTGCGAAGGAAATTTTATTAAATTATTATTATTAGTGATTCAATTTAATCGATTTTTATAAATATATGATATATTTAGACTTGTGTCAATTAAAAAGTTTTTATAGTTTTTGGATTTCTTTTAAAAAATGTTTTAGAAATTCTCTTTTAATAAAGACCCTTCAACCACGTGGTCACGTTTTTCCATTTATCACCCTCACCACCCTCTCATTAATGTACATAACAAACATATCGCTTATGCCTATGATGTTTGTCCAAAACAAATCTTAACCCATTTGACCCATTAACCATTCGGTGCGACACTCAAATTAATAATTCAACGTTATGAGAGGGGAGATAGCCTTAATATTTGTTCAATTGTATAATTTTCGACATAATTAGCCTCTTCACCAACTCGCCATTAATCAAATGCGACAGATTTTTTGTTAATATTTTCCATGATAATAAGGCATTAAGCTCGACAAATCGATGAAGTAGAAATTAATTTTCCATACCAGAAATAAGAGTGAAAAGATTTTCCGATAATGAGTAAATAATTAAAATTGATTCTTTTTCGAAATTTTACTGGATTTTTATTATCTTCTCTATTTTTCTCCTCTTTTTTAAAGCGGAAACAAAATTTTATTTCTCACACACGACAAATTTAATTTATGCTGCTGGATGTTTTTTGGAGCATCGCGAAGATGTTGAAAGGAATTATTGAATTTCTTAGTGATACTTGTAGTTTCTGTGATGCTCTGAAAAAAGATGAAAAGAAGAATAATCCGTCAGGTTGTTTTATGTATTTAAAGCGAGATCCAGGTGTGAAACTTACTGATCTTTCCGTAGTTGATAGCATAGAAGAAGATCATTGAACCGACGACGAGTTGAAAATAGGGAGCCATTGTGCTTCTCTTCGGCTGCATATACTTGTGTTGCCATCTCCACCAAGCACGAGAGCATGCTCCAGCAAAAGCACTTGGACTCTTGTTACGACGTCCAAACCATTGAGACAATTCATTAAGTTTTACTTGACTCAATGGAGTGTCAGCTAAAAAAGATGATAAAGAGAGTCATTAAAGCTTAAATCGAGAAATTAATGAGAAATTTTGATCAAAACTTATTGCATAATAATCTGCACCGAAAAATTAAGATTTTTAAAATTTATGTTAATTTCGACGACTTACCTTTGCCATAGAAGCGTGCTGGATCATAGACTCCATGAACTTTCGGATTATATTCCGCTGGATAATCTCCAAATCCCATTTTCTACGATTTTTCTCGAATTTCAATCCTCCTCAAATTTCGAGCCGAAGAAAAATTCCCTGCTAAAACTACGCGAAGTTGAAATTAGCAATCATCTAAACCATTTGTGTCTTGAATAATTTTGAAAAAAAATACGTTACAAAAACATATCTTGAGAATTTTTAAAGGTTGTGAAATACAAAGGCATTTAAATTTAATTATGGCCGAATATAACGACGGAATCTCGTCTATAAGCTCGTAAGTTAACAAACAAGTGTTTGATAAATCTAAAAATCATGAATTCAAATCGCAGATCTTCATAATCATGTTCAAAAAATAACTTAAATTATTTTGCTTCAAAGATCCATTCGGAAATTTCAAAATAAATTTAATTAACTCTTTTCAGGGTGAAACAATCGCAAATTGTTCAAATGCCAATGGATGATGAATTTGAAGAAAGCGATGATGAAACTCCAGTTAATCTCAATGCCAATCCATGCCTTAATTCATTTATTCAGTACCGTGACAACAACATGACTCAAATCACGCCGCGTCTCTATAAGCAAATTCTTAAGGAAGGTTATGGAGTTAAGGTCAGCACAGAAGAGTATAAGATTAAGTACGAATATGAGCTGTATCTTGAGAATTTAAATGATCCATTCGATAGTAACAAGCTCACTAAGAAATTTGGAGTAATTGATGAAAAAGCGGGTGTTGGAACGCTTCCAGGTCTACATTTTGCGATCGAATCTATGGAGTACAAAGAAGTGTCATACTTTTGGATCTCACATGAGCTGATGTATGGAGTAATTGGAATGGAGCCGAAGATCCCAGCTGGTGCCGACATCTTTGCTCGCCTTCAAGTTTCTAAAATTTTTGATAAATTTGATAACGAAATCAAGCCACAGCCTGATGTCTTTGTTGTCACAATCAGAGATGTTACCAGACTTCATTATAAAGCGAAAGTTGCTTACAAAGGCAATAAAATTCAAACAGCTATAATGAGTTATGACAAAACAACTCGAATGCTGGAGAATCTTCGCCTTGCTAATTCTGAACAGGAGCTCGAAGCTAAAGAGCTACTCATCACGACCTACTCAAATCTCGCAATTTGCTACAACAAGATTAATAAACCGCAAAAGAGCTGTTTAGCAATGAAAGAACTGGAACGTCTAACAAATATCGACAATAATTCGAAAGCACTGTACACGAAGGGAAAAGCGAAGTTGATGCTGAATGATTTGAAAAATGCCGAGAAATACTTGCAAAAGGCCTTGAAGATCGCACCTGATAATGAGAGCATTGTAAAATGCTTGAATAACCTCAAAGATATGCAAAAAAATCAAATTGAGTACAATTCTTTAGTGAAACAGTTCAATGCAGACGCTAAAGTTTTTGATTATCTCTCAACAATTTAAATTAAATGCTTATAACTGTTTAGTTACTGAAATCTAGACCAAATATAAAATGCTGCATTTTTTAATTTTTCTTCAGCATCATCAAATTTTATTTATTATTATTTTGCAATTCTTATCATTACAGTTCAATATATATGACGTAATTTTAATCAAATTTATCTTCTACGATATTAGTGCTATGTTATCTTTTATATATGAAAAGAGAAAACCGTGAATTAGAGTCAAATAAATTTCTCGAGCATTGCCATGCACTAAATTGAAATTTAAGATCGAATCTGCGTGTTCATGTGAGTTTTAATGCTAATTATTTTATGCCTAATTTAATAGAGAAAAAAAAAGGTTTTAAGATAACAAAATTAAAATTGCCTCATTTTATAGGGTTTGAAAAATTATAAAAAAAATTAACATGATCATATAAGTGATAGAGAAGTACATTAAGAAAAGCTTTAAAGCTTTATAAAGCTCTACAAAATCTACTCGCGCATTTCAAACAAATTTAAATAAATTATAAAGTTCAGAACTCGTCTTTTGCCATTTTTATAAAAAGAATTTCAAGGACTTTTATCTCTTCGTATTTAAGAAACAAATAAATTTGTACTAAACTTAAATTTTATTACAAGAAATCGAAAATTCACGTCTTTAATTCTAGTTAACTTTTTTTGCAGATTAAGTTACTTTACAATATTATTTTTGTAATTCATCTTTCTGCGAGTTATTCATTTATGAATCTAAAATCTTTTAATTTTACCTATCAAATAGAGCAAAAAGTTTAAATTTTAACGGATTTTCGTCTCATGTGCTGTATATCATCTACTTAGGGGTTTGTTTTGCTATTTCTTTAATATAACTATTAAATTTTGGGATGTGTGTTTTGTAATATTATTCTTTTTTTTCCTGTCGTCATCTTCATAGTAATGCGTGAGTGTGTGTCGAATTTTTACATATTTTAATCCTTCAAAACTGCCTTACGTGTAACCATTATTATTATTTTTATAATCATTATTAGTTTAGTTTAGTCCACTCTCAACGCTTCTCATTATTGCTTAGACTGACTACCATCATAATTGCTGTTTGATGAAAATGCTCCTCCGTATGATCCGCCGTAGTTTCCATCGTTGCTGAACCAGCTCTGGTTCTGTGTTTGTTGCTGATTAAAAAATAATAATTAAGAATAAATTTTAACATAAAATAGTTTTATTATTACCTGATAGTAAGCCATCCACTGCTGATTCGTATCTCCGGAGTTGTCGGATGAATTGCTTCCTCCGTATTGGTTTTGATTCCATTGATTGTTCCAGCCTTTTAAATTAAAAGTTAGAAATTTTTTAAAGCTTAATAATTTCATTAATTTACCTTGCCCGCTGTAATTATTTCCTCCGCTGCTTCCACTCCAGTTATTGCCCCAACCGCCTCCTTGCTGGTTCCAATTTTTGCCTCCGAATTTCTTCTGTCCACCCGCGTTGTTCTGATTTCCTCTGCTTTGATTTCCACCAGATCCTCCTTGACGGAAATTACGTACCTGTTGGTTATTTTGCTGATTTGGTCGTTTCTGATTTTGTTGAACCTGACCACTGCCGCCGCCGGGTCTGGGGGGTGGAGCTCCTAATAATGATTTAAAAATTAATAAAAATGCTAAAATAAATAATTAATACTTTACCTCCATAGCCACCTCTTGCTGGACGGTTCCAGTTATTTGAATTGTTCCAATTATTTCCACCGCGATTCCAGTTGTTATTGCCTCCTTGAACTGGACGATTTTGAGTAGGCGGTCCCCAATTATTTCTTCTGAACTGTTGCTGATTTCCACCTGGCGGTCCCCATCTCTGTCCACCGCCGCCACCGCGATTATTGAAGCCTGGTCTATTGAAGTTACCCTGGCGATTGCGTTGATTCAGTGCTCTCTTACCGCGTTCATTTTCTTTCGAAACTTCCTCACCGGCAACTTCCTTTTCGAGATCAGAGTAGAGAATCTCATTGAACCATAAATATTCTAACTCGGGCAGTGTGATATTAGCACGCATCTCATTGACGGCTGCCTCTGGAATATCTTTTCCTTCAGTCTCGAGTCTTTGCTTAATGCGAATTTTCAAGTCTTCCTCTTTTGGAACAACAATGCAAGCAATTCTCTTGAAATCACCGTAGACACGCATCTTGCGACGCTGATCGCTGATGTAGACGTGAGGCTGATCGAGAATATAGTTGCGACGACGCTTACATGCAATCTCGTTGAGTGTCAAGAGACCACGATTGCATAGCTCAATGAGTTTCTCCCATCTACCGGGACCTGTATTTGGTTTGCGTGGCTGACCGGCGATTCTCATACGCTCAAGCAAGTACTTTGTGCCCAACAATGTATAGCGCTTCTCTGGATGCTCCTTAGCACGCTGCAAAGCCCAATGACTTTTTCCAGCACCCGGCAAGCCAATCATCATAATTACTTCACAATCAGTTCGATTATCGGGACGACGTGGACCTTTTGTGAGTTGATCAACTGGAATTTTACCAATGTAAGTGTAGCCAGACAACATATTTTCGTGCGGCGTATCTTGATCAATTTCATCCTCTGTAATGTCATCGGGAAGAACAACTTCTGGTTCCTCAACACTCTCAGCTGGTTTTTCTTCATCTTGTTTTGTCTCAGCTGGTTTTTCTTCCTCTTGCATTGCCTCAGCTGGTTTTTCTTCTTCTGCCTCTTTAATCTCAGCTGGTTTTTCTTCTTCCGTCTCTTTTACTTCTGCCGGTTGTTGTTCTGAACTTTCACCTGAAGTCTCTGCATTTGCTTTTGCAGCCGCCGCAGCCTCAGCTTCCTTCTTTAACTTTTCAGCTTTTTCTTCACGCTTTTTTGTCACCTCCTTCTTTTTGCGTTCCAACTCATTGCGACGTTTTTTCAACTCTTGTTCCTTGTGACCATTGCGTCTTGCTGTCCAGAGACTATCGCTCGCTCCGAAATTCACTTTATATTCGACATTTTTGGTTGAAATGTGAGGGAAAAGTGCCTGACCGTCCAATGAACTTTTCTCGAACTCAAATGCAATGCCGCAATCTTTTCCATTAACAGTGAATGCAATCGAACACTTTTCATCAGTCAATTCCAAGTGAACACCAATGACGTCATTCTGCGAGAGTCTTGTAGTCGTATAATCAGTAAATTCCGAGTTACTGCACTTCTTGCCTGACGAATCGAGAGCAAATGAGTTCTCACTTTCGCCCAATTGAAGGGGTGAATTCGATGTTGACCATCCGCAGCGAATTTCATGGAGATTTTTCTCATTCGGATAGCTTATTTTGTTGTTAAAGAGCACGAGTTGAACTTCGTAGAAATATTTGCCATTAGCAATAGCGCCATAGTTGGCACGAGCTCCAGCCCAAACGAGCGCTAATCCAGTGTCGTAGAGTGATTGAGCCGAGCAGAAGTTCTGGCGATCGATTTTCAAGTTGAGATCGGAATCGACTTAAATGATTTTAAATTAATGTCATGAAATGGATTAGAAATATGAGTTGAGTACTTACACCAAGACAATTGAAGGACATTCTCATCGAGTTCTGGTTCATCTTCGTCATTGACGAAATCATCGCAGTTGGGAGGCGGAAGTCGCTGTCTTTTCTTAGGCGATGTCTCCTTGGCAGGTGACTCAGCACGTCTTTTGACTCCACGATTTTCTTCTCCACCACTTTCAGCTGGCTTTTCCTCACTCGTCTCCATTGCCTCCGTTTGTTCACTATTTTCAGTGCTCGCCGATTGCTCTTGACCATTTGTCGATTCTTCTTCTGCTGGTTGCGACGACTCTTGTGGCTGCTCATTATCGGCGAGCAATGCATCCTCATCGAGTTCCTCGTGCGGTTGACTCTGATCGACATCCATTTCGTCGATAATCTTCTCATACATTTCAGTATCTTTTTGTGCTGCACTCGATTGTGCAGATTCCTCTGGCTCCTCGCTTACGGCTGCCAAAGGTGTTTCTTGCTGTACCTAAAGGAAAAAATCACATTACTTTACGTAACACTCAATAACAATGTGTACTACGCACCTGTTTTGTTGCAACTGATTCCGGAGATCGTGTACGCGATCGTGAACTTCTCCTTAATCGAGGTGTTTCGGGTGGCTCTGCTGCTGCTGCTGGTTGCTCAACTTCTGTAGCGGGAACAGATGATGTTAAACCTATGAAGAAGAATTCCAAAATTTAGCGCGAGAGAGAATCAAAATATACACAAACAACTTCAGCACGCTGCCAAATTGAGGTCAATGGACTCGACCGGCTTTAGAAAAAATTACAAAATTTGAGTTATAATCACTTTAAATCTCGTTAAATCTTGTTTGAAAAGAATAAGAATTAAATAAAAAGAGAATTTCATAAGAGAATCTAGAAATTTCCATCGTAAACACTTTAAAGTGCTGAAGTCAAATAGCACTGCCTGGAACTTCTCTTTCCGGAATTTTGTTGTTGTATTTTTCGCAGAAATTTTCACTTTTTACTATGCGCGCTTATAATCTCATTTCGTCGCCATTCATACCTGATTCTTGTTGCTCTTGATCCAATGCCTCCTTTAAACGGTCTATTAGCTGTGCCTTTACTCCTTTAAGAGGCGAAAAATGCAATAGAAACTTTTAGAAATGCTCAATGGCAAACAATCTCAATTATGCTCACCTTTTGTGTCTAAACCGCGAGCTTGCAATTCCGCTCTCAGTTCCGTCACCTTAAGTTTCGTCAAATCTGCGTCCATGATGATTAAAATGGATGGAAAGTGTGTTATGAATCGATAAAAACTATTTTTTATCTAAGATTGAATTGTTTTATATGACCAAAAAAAACGCGAAACTCAGCTATTTTCCCTTTTATTTACTACGCTTATTTTCTCTCACCAGGGGGCGTTAGTTGTTATTTGAATTCTTGTAAAACGTTAAAATTGAAAATTGAATTTTACATGTGCACGTGGTTTAAGATAGAAGAAATTTTAAAGTGAATTTTTATTGATATAAAAAAGTTTTAAAGCTTAATATTTTTATATTTAGTTACCTGTTAAAGAAAAGTTTCAAAAAACCATTGGCATACACATATGAACATATTTGTTAGTGTTAAAATATTAGAAAAAAAAAATAAAAAATAATATTTTAGGATATTTCAACTTCCCCTAATTTCATGCCATTATTGGCTTGACCAAAAGCTTACAACAATCTGTCGTGCTGCAAGTGGCATATTTCAATTATAAATGCTTTGTAATGGAAATGTGGTTATTAAATTAGGTTTAAACTCATGCATTTAAACGATGTACTCATTAAGTAAATTTTTGAAGAGAGTTTAAATGGAGATGGATTGAAAACCACATATGATGTTTTTCGAAAAAACTAAAAGATTGCATTCGATTGGTATTTTTTTCTTCAAGATAAGAGTACAAGGAGTCATAGTCAGTCTTTCCGACATCAAAAGGTCACCTCTCTCTCAATTCTCATCTGACATTTGAGTTACTTTTTAATAAAGAGCTTTTTCACACACCATCACACCCCGCATCGAGTGTAAATGACAAACCGAACGAAATTTTATCTTAATTGAATTACTTGCTCCACTGCTGTATAAATTCTGATAAGAAGATTACTTCACGAGCACCATACACAAAAAATTAATTGCACTCACTTCTATCTATCCACCTCTTCTCTCTCCCATCCTCTAATAACGCCTGAAGTGCATCTCTGCTCTAATTGCAATGTCGCCCGTTTGATTGAAGAATTGCTGATATACGATACGACAATAATCGATCTTTAGCGTGCAGCAAATTTTTTCCTCATCTTAGGAGGGTTCAAGTCGCCAATAAATCTCGTTTTTTTGCTTCCTCCTGAGTGACATATTGAATTTATTGCAATGTCGCGATTTTTAGTGCAAGATTGCAGGGAAAGAACATAAAAAATAGACATTATAATGCATTATTAGAGAAATTCCTTATCGTGATAAATTTTAATTGAGAAAGTCGTTTCGATGAACAATAATTGGATCTGGGCTTGAATATTTTTCTCGGGTAAAATAAAAAATTGGATTAAATTTTTTAAAGATGCTAAAATTGATTAAAAATTTCTCATTGAAATGACTTCGGGTCGTTGCTTTCTAGCTTTAACAAGATCAACCGTGATTTAATTTACCTTTCTTCGTAGAAGCGATGATATCAATTTCGTCAGCAAATTTTCCGTTGACGGTAAAAATTTCCAGGAAGTCTTCTGGTCGATTTTGCATCCCTTTTTTCCCTAAATCGCTCAATCAAAGTCATTCGACAATTTTTTTTCGTCCCCTTCACATTGATATCATGAATTTGCAGAGTGGAACTTTATCTCATTAAAGTTTATCCAATTCCGCATTCTTTCGCTTCGTCGTCGTCAATCACTCATTATTGAAAAGACGAGATGATTTTTTCAATTTTCTTCTTCTTTACATAAATTAACAAAATCGCCAGTTCAGCTTTGGAATTTTATGATTGGATTTTTTTCCCTCTTTGTGTCGACGAAAAGGATTTTTTTGCTGTAACTCAAACTTTTGAGAAAGTTTTTCTGAAGGACTCAAAGTTTGTTTTTAAAAACATGAAAAAGGAAAGAAAATTATTAAAAGTGTCATGAGAAACAAAGAAATGATTTTAGCAACTAAATAAATTGAAAATCTTAAAAACTAACAAAAAGAAATAAATTTTTTAATCTAGGAAAATCCTTTAGCATAAAAGCTCTAACCATAAATTCTTTTATGAAACCACAATTTTTTTTCTTAAGCGCTTTTAGCTTGAATTTTTCCATTTTCTATTCAACTAAAATAAATCACTATAAAAAAGAAGAAAATTTCTCAAGACTCTGCTGAGAGTCATTCCATGCGAAGATTCTTGACACCATTCCATCTTCCTTTAGTTCTGTGCTTCTGCTTAACACAATTTCATCTCATTTGAACGATTTATGGGTTTGAATTTTATTTCAGCAGAAAAGACGCAACCGACAGCAGTGAAGAGGGATGTCTGACAAAAGCCAAAAGAGGAGGGAGTGGATACTCAATTATTTTTTAAATTGACAATTTATCTTCGAGCATTTTTGTAAAAGCTTTTACAGAGCTTTTACAGAGCTTTCAAAAGTTTCCATCCCTTGAACGAAAAAATATCTAATTCTCTGTCACTCTTTCATGTTGTAAAACAGAAGCTCAACTCACAGTTGTTAATCTGTGTTTTTATTGTCTATTTCATCAAGCCAAGATAGACGTTGATTGATTTTTGAGCTTGACAATTTTATAGACACATGCGGCAATCAACGATTTTTACGAGTACGCATTTTGCGATATCGAAGACCAAATTGACCTGAGGCTCATCATCATCACTCTCGCGAGAATTCACTCAGCTTTATGGTCACTAAAAATTCTTCTGCCTCGCAACTTTATTGAAAATTTTCTCGTTTAATGCATTAGCGTTAATAAACAATGAGGTGAGTGAGTGGCACTTGAGAAAAAAATTCGGAATTGAATTTTGTTGCAGTTTATGAAATTTTCATTTATCAACCGCAGACAATGAACTCTTTCGCTGGATTTATTGTTTATCGCTGATGCATTTTAAAAGAAAATTAAAAATTAATTTACTCAATTTTCACCCCTCAGTCGAGACTTTATCAAAATTGGTGTGCATAAAATTGAAAAATAAATAGATTTTTTTTTCTACTATACACAACAAATTTTTTTAACTTTTCCTTTTAACCCTTTTCTCCTCCTCAAGTGAGGAAAAAAAATCTCTCTCAAAATGCAATGATGAAAAACTTCTTGACAAAACATGTTGTAGTTTTCACTCACGGCATCCTCGAAGCCAACAATTTTTATAGTCATGCTGAGCTCGATGCAAAAAAAGTTCAACATAAAAATGTGTATTGAAAAATTTTAAAAATAAAATATTCATGCATAATGAAGTTTTGGCTATCGAGTGCGATGCCACACACATATTTTCCTGTGTTCGTTATGCTTTTGCAGATGGCCTCATATGTGAGAGGATAAAAAAATGTTTATTGACTTAAAAAAGCTTTTTTGTCCTCTCGCTTAAAAAATCCTTTCATCAAGGCGCGTTATCGATTGAAAGCACACAGACGGCGCGAGAAATTTTTAATTTCCCAAATGATTTTCTACCTCTTTCTTCAGTCGTTTGTTTTAATCTTAAAAAAAGCAACGTTGAAAAATTTTTGCTCCTTTTTTGTTGAGTACACTTAAAACGTTCACTTAATAGACGTTAAACAATATTCAGAAAATATACTTGAGTAAATTTTTATATTTTTAAAAAAGGTAATTTGCATAAATTTTCATACCTGAATTATTTTCTTTTTATAGATAAAAGCTTTTCGGGGAAATACAAAATTTTTTTAGCTTTATGAAAAAAACCTAAAAATAAAAAATTCTTTCATGGGCAAAATATCTCGTTCGAAATTAAATTTTGTGGATTTTTTCTGCAATTATTCTCACACAAGCCTGTGGTGTGCTGCAAAAATTTTCCTCCATATCTTCTAAAATAAAATTTACGATAACGATTTTAATTGATTTTTTTGTGTTGCTAGCCTCTGAACACTAAATTTATCACCAACATCTTTGTTGTGTTTATTATCAACATCGAACAGATCTAAGATACAATTCACAATCAATTTCCTTCGACAATATCGTTTGCGGGGGGTTGTTAGAGAGAGCCGCAAACAAGAGTGATGAGGAAGAGTGGAATTGGCACAAACACACACACATACATACATTTATGAGCCGGCGGAAGGAAAAGAGCAAAAGCAACTCTAATAAATTAATCATTTTTATTGATGTTGCAACATATCTGACGAACAGTGGAAGGAAAACAAAAAAAATTTCAACTGAAATGTGACAAAAAATTATAAAACTTTTTTGATTCCTGGTCAAAAATTTTTTTATTTTTTATAATGAATAATTTATATTATTAAAACCTAATTTCTTTAAAAATCACTGAAGCCTCTCTCAACCCACATCACAATCAACAGACTACATCCTTCCCACAAATTGTTGTTGCTCATCTAAAGTCTCTGAGCGATTGCAGGAAAAGAAAAATTTGTGTTGCAAAAGCGAGAGCAAGTCTCAAATCTGTCATCGTTCCTTATGGTGGGATTATAATGTGTAACAAGCAAGCACACCGAGCGACGAGAGAATGTCGACATAAAGAGAAGGAAATGGATGGGTGTTGAAGTGAAGCACAGGAAATGAATTGATGTTCATCAGTGTGAAGAAGTGAAAAAGGCTTGAAGCGGAGTCGACAAACAATTTTATGTGTTTGCCGATGAGTGCCTGCTATATTGACAAAACTGCCTAAATATTCCACTTAACGTCGAGTCGATCATGGTGCTCGTGTTGTCGGCAAATCTGATGAGATAAATTAGTACCATTAAGGAGGTGTTTGGAGAGGCTCGAGGTGAAAAAGAAAACTCATTTGTGAGTTTGAGAAAAACCTTGAAAAGTAAATGAAAATTTTCCAACGCATAATCGGTTATGATTTTAAGTGAGAACAAGGCGAAAAATGGAACAATTTTATCCGTCATCGAAATTTTTAACTTTAACTCTCTGAAGTGTGCACAATATCTGCTTATTCGTTAGGTTTCAACATATTTTAAGCTGTTATCGTCATAATTCACATTGAACGGTGATATTTGTCTCAATTCTTCGAATTAATTTTTTGTGTTTTGAAATTTCCACCTGAAAAATCAAAATTGACGTTATCAAAGTCATTTTATGTTTCAACTCATGCTTGTGATTTATAAAAATTTCTCACGTGGAATAAAAAGGATAAATCTCTTCAATGTTCAGTTCAGTTGATTGAATTTTGTTTCATATTTGATTTTCTTCAAAAGAAGATGTTTGTGAATCTCGTATGAGAGTTTGCAGGATAAAGATACAATAGGAAGCAATCAAATAATTGAAGAGTCTTTAGGATAAAATTAAGGAATGGAAAATATTAAATTATTTAATGATACACGATTAGATAGGTGGAAACTTTTATTGGATTCGATTGAAAATAAATTTAAAATCAAATCCTTGAGAACTCTATTGAAAATTATCTCAAGTTTAAATTTTAGAAAGCTCTTCAAAATTTACAAAATTATTATTTAATAATACAAACTTTAAGAGCTTTTGAATTGTTTGTAGAACACTTCATAAAAATCTTTAAATTTCTCGAAAATTTAAGTCCACCCTATAAATTTTCTTCAAATGGACTTCAAATTTCCTCGCGTCTTTCGAATAAAACTTCCAGCAAAGCCTCCATAAATCACCAATTTTATTAACCTTAAAACACCTTCCGAAAAAGTAACACGTTTGACCTCTTTATCGTTATCGACCTTAAGATAAACTTTTTGGCTATTAAGGAGCTCTCGTCATCTCTCTAATAGCTCATCTAATTTCATTATTCATCATCAAAAGTTCATTTAAAGTTCGGAGCGTTAAATTTTATTTCGTTTTCAGGACATTCATCAAATATTTTTTTTAAGAAAATCCATTAAAGTTACTTTTGATGCCGCGGGGAGCTATTTTTCTCGCCATAGGATCCACATGTGGATGAAAATCATTAATGATGAATAATATGTGTGTGTATGTCTAAAATTTATGTATAAAAATAGTAATCACTCATGAAAAATGAGTTCCAAGAGTGCATGCATGAAGTTGTTTGAAAATTTTTTTGAGGTCAAAAATCTACAATAAAAAAATGTTGGTTTCAAATGAAAAGCTCAAAAGTTAAGTATGACATAATTTATGATCCATCCCTTACCCCGCACACAATTGAGGTTAATTTAATGGAAAGCCAAAATGTTGTGTAATAACAACAAAAAAAAGTCCTTAAATTATGTGAGTGGCGTGTGCAGGTCGATAAATGCCACGCTTTCGTGTAATCCACAAGAATAAGTGGGTCAGAAAGACACAAAATCCACTCAACGGTGCTCCATCATTGCTCTGATGGTGACCGAGAAGAAAATGTTTTATAAATAAATTAATGATGATAAAAATTTCATCATTCGTGTGTAGGTGATTGTGTGCGGATTAAACTCGTCCTTTTATCCTCTCCGAAAAGCCCATTCATGAAATTTTCATCTTATTGATATTTAATCTCCTTCATGTGTTCTCTTTTACCCAATTTTTCTTCTTCTTATTTTTTGCTTGTTAAACATTTTTTTTCTGTGGTTTGGATATCTTTTGACGTCATTGAAAGAGAATTTAAAAATAAAAATAAAAAAGAGCTTCTAGAAGTTTTTCTTTAAAGCTTTTTGAAAATTATTAAATTTTTCTTTAAGATCTTTAAGCTTAAATTACATTTAAAAATATTAAAACAAATCGCTTTAAAAAAAATATTAATTCGTCTCTTCAAAGTCGACACGTGTTTAACCACCTTCACAAAGTCTGAGTAAAAAATCTCTTCAGTCTCAAATTAAAAGGAAAGAGCTGACAATATCCACAGAAACTCTTCCTTGGAGAATTGTGAGAAAGAACGAGATTTATTACAAATGAACATGAAGAGGGTACATGATGAATATTGCACATCAAAAAAATAAACAACTCCATGTGATATAATGGCTCACTTTATTTTCTTTCTGCACAATCACTATGCGCGTCTTTTGTCATCCCAATAGACAAGTGGGATGTTGTTCCTTTTTCTCGCTCGAGGGAAAACTTTTAATGAATAATCGAGGCGTAATGTCCACTTTTTTATCCGTTGTTGTTGTACAACAAAGTTTTTCTTTTTCTCTCCTCTCGTCAATTGTTGTTATTTGAAAATTTTCCCATAACAATGAAAAGTTTTCTTCTCGCTCGATCGTGATGGAACACAGTCATTCATGCTTTCGGTTGTATATGGAGAATAAAATAAAAATTGACGTCCGAATCCCAGGGAAGAAGTTTTTTTTCGAGAGCTTATGAAAATTTAAAATTAAATGTTGGAATTTGACTTTAAAAAAGCAACAAAATTTTTAAAAATTTTGATCCTTTTCAAAAATTTTCTACCCTATCATATATTTATAAGTCACCCGGGGTGAGAGACAATAATTTCGTTGTGACACAAAATCCCCACACAACACAAAGAGTGCATTGACGCGGAAGCATTCGTATAAATTGTTATGATGAGGACAACTGACTCTCGTTCGTCTCTCAGCGATTTCTCATGTTTCATTATTTTCTAATTTGCATTTTATATTTGCTCAATTGGACTCACAATGAGAATGCCATTCATGCCCCCCATTTTCAGTCTCGCATATCCATGTATGTCTGCGAGAACATCCTTCACATTTTCAATTGTTCTCGTTTTGAAAAGGAACAAAAAAACTTTTTTACATTCATTCAACTTCCGTAATGTACACATGCCCGGTAAGTGGGTGGGAAAAAGAGGAAAGAGAAAAAAAAATTTCCAACTATTGTTGTAAGAAGTCTGGCCGTTTTATTTTATGGTAGGTCATTTCAACTTTTTCCCATCATTTCTCGCTCTCTTTCACTCCCGCCTTTCTGATTTACTGACTCGCTTTCATATGGTTGGAAAAGTAAAGGGTGGATTTTAAGTTTTTTAGTGTAACCCACGAAGTGGTGTAACACTTATATGCGCCTATTTCCGTCCGTCCGTCCGTCCGTCTGTCTGTCTGTCTGTCTGTTCCATCGAGATCTCGGCTCCTGAGATAGCTAGAGACTTCTAGTTTTCGCCAAATGGTAGGTCTATTAATTTAGATTCGGCCATTTTAGGAATTATGAGGGTCATGACCACAGGTCGTGCCATGGACAGCCCTAAATGCCATTTTTCATACAAATTTCCTGTTATATGGCTTCATGTATGTCGTTGAACTCGTATTTGTATCAGGAATCGAAAAGCATTGATAATATTTGAGGAATGTCTATCATGGCCATCGAAGAGTGCCACCAATGTCCATCACGGCCGGCCAGTAGTGCCCCTAATGTCCATTTTTTAAAAGTATGGCTTCATGTACCTCGTTGAACTCGTAATTGCATCAGGAATTGATTAGCATTGATGATTTTTGAAGAATGACCGTCACGGCCGGCCAGGAGTGTCCAAGGAATGCCACTAATGTCCATTTTTTAAAAGTATGGCTTCATGTACCTCGTTGAACTCGGAATTTGACCAAGAATCGATTGGCATGGATCTGAAAATGGAACACTGTGGAAAATGGAACACAGTGGAAAATGGAACATAGTGGAAAATGAAACATAGTGGAAAATGGAACATAGTGGAAAATTGAACATGGTGAAAATGAAACATAATGGAAAATGAAACACAGTGGAAAATGGAACATAGTGGGAAATGGAACATAATGGAAAATGAAACACAGTGGAAAATGAAACACAGTGGAAAATGGAACACAGTGGAAAATGGAACACAGTGGAAAATGGAACACAGTGGAAAATGGAACACAATAGAAAATGGAACATAGTGAAAAATGGAACATGGTGGAAAATGAAACACAGTGGGAAATGTAACATAATTGAGAAATATTTTCCATAAGGCTTCCCTTTTGGCTTCTCCAAAGCTTCTTCATAGGACTTCCCCATGTTACATTTCCAATACTGAACTGTTACAAGTGGGTTACACGGCAACACCCACGTGTGGGTTTTGAAACATTTTTTAAATTTATTGCAAATTAAAATTTTTGATTTTGATCTTTAAAGTATTTAATTGGTGAAGCACATTTTCATAACAATTCCTGTTAAATTTTTCAACCCTCGCTTTCAAATATCCAACCAGTCATTTTAATTTAAATGCACTTTACTCCCATGCCATGTTAATTTCAAATACTCGACAAAACCAAAACAGAACTCACATCAAAGCATTTCACTCGCTACATCATTATTCCATTTTAATTTACAGTGAATAATAATTATTCATGTACAAAAAGTTTTATTCAAAGCTCTTCAAACAATTGTAATCACCTAAAATTTTCATTGATTGATGATCGCATGTGCAAACAAAAATCGCGAAGTGCTCAGTAATCATTTGAGTGAAAAACGAGATTTCAATTGAACAAAAGTCATTTGAAGGAAGGTCAAAATGTGACTTGAGCGTGAATTTCATTTTTTTGGCTTCGACCTCGATTTAGATTTTTTTTGCGTTATTATTGAAATTCAATGAATCTCATATTTTGCGATTATTCGAAGAAAGAAATCGCATAAATGTCTAATGTCTTCCAGTCACTTGCCAACTCAACTTTAAAAGAATTGAAACGATGAAAAATTATTTCTACTTGATGCTGAAGTTGGAAATGGGGTTGAGATTTTTCAAAAATTAAAATTCAACGTTTTTCATTAAAAGTAAAAAATAATTATTTTTTCATTCTTATATTTTTTGAGGTTTGCTCACGTACATCTTTAAATTTTTGCATATATGAAAAAAAAGGCTCCCGAAAACTTTTCCATTTTTATATTTGGCATCGTCTGAATGAATCATTAATAATATCAATATTATCCTGCGGGCGTCCTTGAATCTTCCATTAAATTTGCTTTCATTCGAAAGCCGCTTTGAATATTAAAAAAAAACTCTTTTCCTGACATCTCATTGAGAATTCAAATCAATTTGGCGACCCCAAAAAATAAGAAAAAAAATGCTCAAATTGCTTCCCTCTAAATTTTTGTTTACGATGGTAATCCTTTAGACATAATTAACCGCAATGTTGGTGGGCGGAGAAGACTCACAAACGATAAAGAGGATTATGACAATGGTTGAGAATCAGGAAACAATAATAATTCAAAATACCATAAAGAAGCTTAAATCACAAGGCGGAAGAATTCAATAAAGAAAGCTTTAAAAACTTATTAAATTCTTCTCGTCACCAAGACCTCTCAACTTTTTTTTCTCATTTAAGACTAAAGAATTTCCTGAAAAAAAAATATAATTTGCATAAAGTTCCTTCGAAGATGATGAAATGTTAATTATTTATTCATTAAAATATGTTTTTCTTTTCTCTCCTCGTTTCTTTAATTTTCTTTCTTAATTTACGTTGTTTCAAGAGAGTGGAAATTTAATGTGAAATCTTTTTACAATTTAAAGAAGATTTTTAAATTAATTTTTTTGTTACTTTTTAACTACCCAAATCTATTTTAATTTTTTACTAAATATGTTTTTTGCTTAATCAACATCTGAAAATGTCTTTAAAATATTTTTGTCATTTTTTAGGGGATGAAAAAGTTGATACCGAAAATTTCTCACAGTGTGAAAGAAAATGAATCCTAAAATTTTTAGCAGTGTAGTCTGCGAGAAAATTGAAAGAGAATATATGGAAGGGAGAGCGAAAATGATACAGAAATTTTTAACAGTGCACAAAAAGTTGATACCAATAATTTTTAAGAGTGTAAAGAAGAGAAAATGCATTGGAAATGAAAATTGCTGAGAGTCATTTTTCCACAGATTATCTCACGAAAATGTTCATAAAGAAGAAATCTCATAAAACTTTACTCCGTAAAATAAAATAAAAATATTTTTTCTTTACTCATTACAAAAAGGATTCTCTCGCTGCCAGCACATCAGCTATTCATATTTATTTTTATATTGTTACGAGATTATGCGAGAGTGAGCAAGAGGAAAAACTTTACCACTTAAACTTTTATGAAATTTTTCTTCGTCTCAATTTAAAAATTGAAAAAAGGAAGAAAAATGATGTAAACAACTGCGATGAGGAGTTTCCAAAACAAACATTTTAGACGTCTATCGGATGAGCAGCTCGAAAGTTTTCAGAAACTTTAAAAACCACTTAATTGACGAGGGTATTTGGCTTTTAGTGTTTCTGTTGAAACTTTAAGTGGACTATTAGGTTCATTTTATTAAGAGAAATCATGTAACGCTCTCAATTTTAGTCTTCTGGGTAAAAAAGTTAAATATCGGTCGAGGAGCAATTTGTTAAACTTCAATCTAGGTTAAGTTGGTTTTTTTGTTTTACAAACACGTTTTATATAAAATTCCGTTTAAATTTAACTTCATAAAATTCTCCGCAGTTTAAACTTTGGTTGTTAGTCTCGTTCGTAATTTATGCAAAGAGTTTAAAGTCTTTAAAGGATTCATTAAACAAATATTTTCAACTCTTCTTAAAGTTAAACAAAAGCTAGGAAACTCTTTTAAAACTTTTGCGAAAGGATGTCGTTATTTTCAACCAACGATTCCTGATAGATTCGTAAATTTTCCATCAAAGCAGCGAAGCCTCAAATTACTCGAATAAACTTTATGTCAAACAAAATTTCCTCAGCAAAGAAATTGTAATTTAATGCCGAGATATTTTAAAACACGCAAAATTAGAAATTTGAATCAACAAGAGTTTAAAAAAGTTTTCTTTTTCATTAAATGAAGGAATAAATTTTTTCTTTAAAAGACAAATTTGCGAGTTTTTATTAACGCGGCAAGAAGAAGACATAAAAGTTTATATTTTTGCAGATCCTTAAAATTGTTTCAAGCATTGTTGAATTTAATGGTTTAGAATGATTTAAAAATTTAAAACATTTCGAAGAAAGTTGAATTTTAAAATTAATAAAAAAATTATGTTAATTATATTTTTTTTCAAATACTAAAACTTTACCAATCGACGAGAACATTACGTGTGGCGACACATTTTGGGCAAAATGCTCTCAATTTATTCAATTTTACAAAATACTGCAAACATAGCTTTTTAATTAGTTTGCTAAATATTTGTGGGTGGTGAAAATTTGAGGTCGAAATATTGCACGCGAAATTGCCTCTGGAGTTGCAGAGAGCTTTAGTGTGAAGTGATGGCAGAAAAATTCATTTTCACACACAAAAGACAAACAAATCAACAGTGAATATGTTATTGTTGGCTGGCTGTTGATGAAAACTAGGCTAATGGGGATATAAACTATAAAATAAGGCAGAGGAGGGTGCAAAAAAGCAACAACAGCATTATCGGTTTTTTGTTTTTATTTATTTGTGCAAAGCGAGAGGTGAGAGGTGATTAAAATAATACAAAGCTGTGCATAACAATGATTTTTATTTCATGTTCTCGATTTTGTGTGCATTTTATTTCTTGCACGGTACTTCATCAGCTCGATAAATCGCTTCTTTCGTTGAATATATTAAGCGATAAAAAGTGTATTCGAATTATGAGAAAATAAAATTTATTGACTGCTTAAAGATGACAGAAATATTTTAAAATAAAAAATTGATTCGCTGATAAAATTGAGAAATAAAAAAAATCTGAACAATTCAAACGCAAAACCTCAAAAATCATTTGAATTTCTAAAGTTTTTAAATTTTAAAAATCTTTATTTTGAACTAAATTTTTCCTCCAAAAAAGGCAAACGCTTTGAATGAACCCGAAAAGCAAAAAAAAGTTTCAACAAAGTGAAGCAAAAAAAAAATTCTTCCTCAGTACATGAAAAGCAAATTGAAAATCGGAAGGCATATAATTCGCAATACAAAAAAGAAACTTTTTCTCTTCGATACAAAATGGATTGAGTCAATATAGAAGGAGAGAGAATTGAACAAACATAAAAGCAGCGACAAAACTATTTGGAGAAATAATAAATAAATATTGCATGAGTTTGATGGCATTGACGCTCATCGCTGATTCAAAAATGAAGCTATTGAAATTGAAAATGCGGAAAGAGCCACTTGAGAGCTTTGCTGCTGACATGTCTCTACAGCTTTATGTGTTCGAATTAAGGAGTGAATCGAGTGTTATGGCAAGGTAAATAACATAATTTAAGCTTTTCGCTTGCATCTGAATTTCTAATGCAATCGATTATAGTCGATGACGATGCTGAAGAGTGGGCGATGAGAACAGGAAAAGAAAGAAAATTATTTTCCTTCCCTTAGTGCTCTTTTTGTGTACCAAAGCTTCTTTCATTCTGCTTCTGCAAATGCATGCTGCAAAGTGACGGTAAACTTTTTTCTTTTGTCCATTTTAAAAATATTTTTTTGATGTCATGAGAAAATTGAAAAAAAATTTAAATTCATTAATTTCTAGGTGAAAGTTCAAAAGACATTTTTAAAGTTACAAAATTATGTAACGAAAAAAGAACCAAATTGAATTTTTTCACTAAACTTTTTCCTCTTTTTCTTTTAACTCAATAAAACATAATAAGGAGGATGCAGGACAACTTCACCATCTCTTGGAACTTTTCTCTATCAATATTTTCTCTTCAGCTTTTCAAAAGATTTTCAAGTACAAAAATGTTCATTTATTCTCAAATTGAAATGTCGATTTTAAAGCTAAGAGCTGTTGTGGGTTGGATTATGTGTTTGCCCTTACTCTCGATTTTTATTTTCTCTATCTCACGGATAGCATTCGAAAGCAGAAACATTGATCAGTTTAATTTTCTTCCACACCCCCTTTTTTCGAAATGTCGACTTTTTACAGTTAAAATGTTTTTTTTTCAGCAAAAGTTTTACGACAGAACTCTTTAAATTTATGCAATACCAGCATTTTTTTACCGTAAACTCATTGCTATGTAAAAAAACTCGACTGGTTAACTTAAAATCAACATTTGCTATGAAAATAAAATTGAAATTGAGGTGAAATAAATTTTCGCGAGTGGATTTTTCTCAATCGATTTGTTTAGAGTTATCAACTCAGTGACATAAAACACTGCAAAGAGGATTTTACAGTTTTATTACGTTAAAAAATCTCGAACCTCTGAGTAGATGAAGATAAAATCCACCAGCCCAGCTCATCCATGTGACGAAGGGCTTTAAATCTCATTAACGAAAGTATCCAAAAACGAACAAAGTATTAAAATTTCCTCTCCTTATGCCATCACTGTTCATGTTATATCCGCACTCTATCCTCTCACTCGTAAGTTAACGATCCCTAAAAAATCATAAAACGGATTTTCAAGGAAATGAAAAGGGATTTCTTTCCTAACTTGAAAGTTTTTCCGAAGTTTTTTCCATGCCACACGCGGACGACGAGGTTGAGGAAAAAGAGTGTATGGCAGGAAGAAGAAATGATACCACAAGAAGAGCGTGTTCGTTAACATCAACATTAAGTCACGAGAAGACGACAAGATGGATGAAAAAAGTTTTATAATTTTTTTACTCAAGGATGGTCAAATTTGATATTTTTAAATCAAAATTTCAGAATTAAAATTTTGTCAAATTTTACAAAAATATTTTATAAAAATTTTTAAAATTAATTTTTCATCCCTAGGATTTTCTGTAAAAATTTTTCTCTATTTTCTTTCGAAGCCTTTCTTTTCTTAAGCTGCACAATCTGCGGTTCCCAGTAACTTTATGCTACAATATGAAAACAAATTACAGAATGCCGTTCCAATATGGAGACAAAACTTTTTTCTATGTGCTGGCTTCCCATCTTCATAGTCTGCCTTTGCTATTTAATTTCAACAAAGAATTTTTTGCTTTTATGCAAATTTTACCGAGTGAAAATTATATTTTGCAGCCATGAACTGCACATTGTTCTTTGTAGTGAGGCAACTATCCTCCGGACATGGAATTTTTCGTGCTAAAAGAAAATTCAATAATTGTTCGCAATGAAAGCTTAATTTGATAAAATTGACTTGTGTCATGTCAAAATACGAGGTCGAAGAACCGTGATGAAATTATAAACAGATTCAAGTTGATCTTAACGAGGTTGAAGAAGATGAAGACAAAAGTTTTTGTTGGGGAAATTTTTGATGGAATTTTTCTTGGAGTGCTTTTAAATTAGCTTAAGTCTCAGTCAAAAAGTCAGGGGGCGGACGACTTGGATATAAAATTTTTGGGAATATAAAAATCTAAATTTTTCTTTTTATTTTTTATATACCTCATTTATATTTTTATATTTTTTATATTTTTATATTTTTATATACTTTTCGATCGGAATTTACTCTATATTGTGACTTTTCAACTAAAATTTAAGGGAGACCAAGGTAAATCGTGGTTGAATTAGTTCGAGATCATCTAAGATGCCTGAGACAGTCTTAGATAGCGCGGTAGACTAATATCGTCCAGTAGTTTTAAGATTTAGTGCTGGAAGTCTGGAAGTGAGATCCAGTAGAAGTAAAATCAAGCGATGGATTTGATAACCATTCGAACTAGATTCAGAACTTAAATTGAGATCCATTGGAACTAAGATCCAGCTCTGGAAGTGAGATCCAGCAGTTTTAAAATTTAGTGCTGGAAGTCTGGAAGTGAGATCCAGTAGAAGTAAAATCAAGCGATGGATTTGATAGGCATTCGAACTAGATTCAGTGCTTAAATTGAGATCCATTGGAACTAAGATCCAGCTCTGGAAGTGAGATCCAGTAGTTTTAAAATTTAGTGCTGGAAGTGAGATCCAGTAGAACTAAGATCCAGCAATGGATTTGATAGCCATTCGAACAAAGATTTAGTGCTTAAATTGAGATCCAAATGCTCGAAATGCAATTTAAAATTTTTTTTTGTCGTTAAGAAACAAACAAATCATTTCAATAAATTTATAATTTTAAATAAATAATTTTAAATAAATTTATATTTTTATATTTCTCATTTATATTTTTATATTTTTGAGGTATATAAAGTATATAAAATTTATATACTAGTCGTCCGCCCCCTGGAAAAAGTTTACGTTTGAAATTTTTAAAAAGCTTCATCCCAAACGCTTCAAGTGATAATTGGAAAGTCAAACCACATTGCATTTAGCTAGACAAATATTTCAAGAGGAATTTTAACGCGCGAAATTTTTAAATTCTCAAGAATCACAAAAATTTTGAGAACACATCAACATGTAGCTCCTGACTCTAAATAATATACAATTTTATTACGTTCAATTAATTTCTCAATAGAGTATTCTTGCTAGCCTTTGTTAACCGAGCGATAATCCTCATTCAAGAGCGGTGGTTTATTTAATATTTCGTGTGAGCGTCTGCATATATAATGTTAGAGAGTTTAAATACCATCACATATCGGATTAGAATGAACTTTAAGCTCTCATGTCGATTGAAGATCTTGCATGAATTTTATTACTTTAAAATTTATTTAACGAAAATTTCTAAAATATGTTGAAGAGGCAACTTTAATGTTTTTGAAATTTCTCTCAAATATTTTAGCATACCTTCAGGACATCGCCAAAAAAGTTCTCATCTGCTATTAACAACATGCAACGATGATGATGAGCCGTTATCAGGTGCAGCTCTTCGAGAGAATTCAACAATACAGAGAATATTTTCATGAATCTTGTCTGAAGATATGCAGTCAGTTGCAGATTGTGCAAAATCACAAATTTCCCTCATTCTCTTCAAAAATTTGCTCTCATATATCATCGTGACCTATTTCTCGCCTCGCTCCATTTAACGTTGCTCAACATATCAAATATGGATATAACATAGATTCCCACAAAATTTACACAAATTAAGCCTCAGTTATTCAAATATGTGTCGGATGGGAACAAAATAGTCAATTTTCATCGTGTTTAGTTTTATCGTGTTTACAAATCATTAGAGGCAAATTCCGAAAGCCCAAGCGAAAATTTAATGAAAAATAATTGTGTGAACATTTTTGTGATAGGTTGGGGTGTTTGTTAAAATATTTGTGGGTAGAGAGCGTTTAAATATTAAAAGTTAGACCGAGTATGGTTGAAAAAATTAAAATAGTTTAATTTATTTTCATTAAAAATATTTAAATTTCTAGTTTCCTTTAAAATTATATATTTTTTTAATTCAAACACTCCAATTATACACAGAAGAAGATTTCACAAATTAAAAGCTTTCATCTCATTTTAATTTTCTCTCAAAAAAAAATTCCTCGAGAAGTTTTTGATAAAATATTCGAGATGGCAAAGTGAGAAAATTTTCATTTTCTTCACCCAGAAATCTTCTCGTTCGGAAAATGTTAAATGTGCTCGAGACAAGGCAAAAGTTTTCGTTTTAATTTCTCATTTCATTAAGTACGTGACAATGTACAAGAAAGGCAAAAACTGACCCTTACGAAGATAATAGTGGCGATGACAGAGAAGTCTAATAAGTCCAAGAAATTAAGTTTAAATTTTTACCCTCTTTCGTATGCAAGAATGCAGAAAAGTTTTCATGCTGCTGCTGCTGCATCATAGCCTTAATGGCGAGTTATCGACTTTCCTCAGCCATAATTTAAAATTCCGAGAGAGTTTAGCATGAAAGTTTGTGTTTCTGTGTCTCTTCGATATTGAAGAGAAATTTCATAAGAAGAAGAAAAGGCGGAACGTGCTGCAGTGCACTGGCACAAACCAAATCCTTTTTTCATTGCCTCGTAAAATTACAAAAGGGATGGACACGACCTATTGGGAGTACTTCAAACTTAACTTGGATTTTCGACAAAATTAATTTCAAAATCGTGTGACAAGATTTAAGTTAAAGATTTTAAATAAAAAATTACATCCCTTGAAACCATAATTCTTCCTTTCTCTCCTTATAGATGACCACCTAAAAACTAACATTGCAATGAGTATTTTCACCACTGGATACTATGCTGACTTCAGTACAAATTGAGATACATGACAGACTTAATGGTGTGTGTAAAGTAGAAATTGTTTTATGGCTCTAAAGTTTTATTGGACTTTTTGCCATTGAACGGTGCAAAACTGAATTACTTTTTATGCCATCAACTCTAATCGAAAATGTATTTCACTCGACAATAATTGTTTAGAACTTAAAAGGGTTCTGAAAAATTTTATTTCTTTTTATGACACTTATGAAGAGTTTTTTAACGATCGCTTAAAAACTTTTTTATGACATTTAAGTGTTTTAAGGACACTCAGTGATGAGATTTAGATATATCAAATGGGGCATTAACATGCGAGCTTAGGTTATTTTCATATGAATTTTTATAGACCAACCCTTAAATCTTTTTCAACTCACATAACATGTGCACGTTTGAATGGGTGGTGAGAAATTTTTCGAGGGGAAATCTGTTGAGTGTTTGAACATTTTCTATTTCACTCTCGCTAGTGTATGATTTTCACAAACGCACCCCTAAAAGTTGATGCTAAAATGTGCTAAGGGGTGCCAGTTGAAATTCTCCATTCAATTTTCCAGAAGATTGGGGTGGAAATGGTGAAAATAATTCTAAAAACCTGCAAACGTTGAAATTAAAATTAATAAAAATGAAATTACAAACCTTTATTTTGAGATACAAAATTTTTATTAATATGCTTTCGAAAAGCGATGCTGACAAAAGTAAAATTCGATAGTAAAAAACGCACGCATAAAACTGCACTCACATTTAAATTTTTATCCTGATTCGCTATTTTCTTCGCTGATAATCGGCACACCTTCCAACGCCGACACCCTCTTCTTAAGATAATTAATTTTCTCGACCAAGTGTTTTTCTTTTCCTGCCGCTCGTTGCAATAAAATTCTCGCCTTCTCTAACAATGCCGACTTCTGTTGAAGTTGCTGCTGAAGGACGTCAACATCTTGCGTTGCCAACTCATCTAAATTCTTATTATTGCAATGTGGACACGAGACATTTATTGATTGCGCTTGACAGAGCTCCAATTCAATTTGCAATGATGAAATTCGATTGAGCGAGTCCGCGTAAGTCTTTTGAAGTTTTTCGTATTCAGATTTCAATTTCTCAAAGGTCTCTTCTTTTTTTCGATCATTTTGACTCATGTAAGCGGCTGTTGTGATGCTTGATGTTGTTGATCCGCTTTGTTGGCGTGTGGAGGTACCTTTGAGGTATTTATTTTCCACTTGGAGCTTTTCAACGACACGTTTAAGTTTGAGAATTGTCTGCTCCATTGCCTGCAATTGCGCCACAGACGGCTCATGCTTATGTTTCTCGGGTGAGTCAACCTTCGCATGTGCTTGAGCAATTTCATCCTTGAGAACGAGGATATAACTGTAGAAAAAAAATTGAATTAGCAAGGGATGTAGATATTTTTAAGATCTAATTAGAGAAAATCTTGTTGCATTTAATTAGATCTAAAATGTTAATATTTAATTCCTCACTCTTCAAGATGCTTAATTCTCGCCTCTTGTCTCTGACCATTGTCATTTTGCTTCACTAAATCATGTTCGAGCTGCAATTGAATGTTTTTAGCTTCCAATCGAATGTTTCTTGCTTGAACACTCGAAAGCTCTTCCTGAATTTTTTCAATTTCAATTCCACATACACTCGACCCTCTTCCCTCCAATTCCATGGAAATAATTCGACGCTGTTGCGATTCAATTCGTGACTTGAGTGCATTTATAAGTTCATGATTCATTTCAGAGCCAGTGTCGCTAATAAATGATGTCGCTTCAAGATGATGCTTACATTGATGACAAATGCTCTGATTATTGATGCCAGCACTACCTAAGCTGCTATTGCTGACACTCTGCAGATAACGGCTACTCTTAACCTTATTTTCAAGCATAATTTTATCTTTCTCAAGACGCGTGATTGTATTTTTTGCTATTTGGAAATTTGCTTTCATGCGATCAAAATCAATTTCCTTCTCAGTGAGTTTCATTTTCAACTTCTCTGACATCTCTTGATAGCGTTTTTGCTTCTCCCAAAGACCCAATTCAGCAGCATTCTTTGCCTTTTATAAGAGAGGAAGAGTTAAAAAAAATTCAATTTCCTAAAATGTCCAACCCTGTAGAATAAAAAAATTCCTTCACATACCTTCTTATTATCATTTATGTTTGTCTGCCTTCGAAGTTCATCTTTCGTTTCTCGCAACTCATTTTCCAGCTCATTGATTCTTTTCTGTTGCTGTTCCTCGCGTGCCGATGACGTAGGACGTTTATCACTCGTGACAGAAAACACTGGTCGTCTTATGAGTTGATTCTTGAGGGTCTTTATCATTTCACGCGAAGTCTTTTCACGCTGCTGAATGTTTGTCAATTGACGTTTTAGGGCTTCGAGCTGAGTCTTTAGAATACGATTTGTTGCCTCAGCACGTGTCAAATCTGAGGAAATGAGATGAACTTGTTCTGCCGAGTTCAATGCGGTGTCGTTGATATATTTTTGTTGGTCGTCATGGAATTGATTTAATGTTTCAGTCAAGTCCTGAATGTGCTTGTCTTTGTCCTCGAGCATTTCTCTAAGCTGATCAATTTCCGCTGTTGACGTAAAGTTTTCACTTAGATTCTCCAAATTGTCATTTGACGCTTTTAATTTAAAATTAAGATCTTTTATTGCGCTATCACGATCACGAACGATGGCCTGTAATTGACGTTCAGTGTTTGTTAAGTCCTTGATTTGTTGCTCCATTCTATGTATATCATTTTGCGCTTCCTTCAATTTAATTTCAATGCTACGAAGCTCAATGTCGTGCTCGTTAAATGTGACATGATGTGGTTGCGTTGGGGGTGGTGGTGGCGCCGCTTGTTGGACGATTTTTTTATCAGATTCAATAGATTTTCTGTGAGAGTAATAAAAAATTTAACCGTTAAAATTTAAATTTTAAAACCATAAAAATTCATTTCCTCACCTTGCTTCTTTCATTTCCTCAATTTCTTTTTTAATTTTCTCCACAAGTTTTTCCTTCTCGGCTATCGTGCACTCATGACCATCAATGACTCTCTTTAACTGCTTAATTTCATCACTTAAGCTATCAAATGTTCTCATATTGTGTTGCCTTTCCGACTTCAAGAGCTCTTGATAGCGTGAGAGTGTCGTGTCTTTTTCCAATATTAAATTTTGAAGTGTAGAAATTGACATGCTGAGAATGTGATCATCTCGCCGTGGACATGGCTCTTCCGGCTGCTGCTGTCTAAGCTCGCTTCTGCTCTGCTTGTGTTGATTTTCGAGATTCTTTTCGAGCACTTTAATTCTACCTTGTGCTTCACTCAAGCGATTTTCTGAGAATTTAAAAATAAATTATTAAATGGGTCTAGACTTTCATTAGGAGTTGATTATGAGTTTTGAGACATTTAATATTTTTAAAAGACTTGAAATTTAAAACAAATGTGACAAATTATTCAAACTCCGTCAATAATTAAGAATTTAATTAAACCTGTTTCAATTAGCAGAGCACTCCGCGACGTAGCCAAGATGAGAGCTTTTTTGAGTTGCATTTGAAGCGATTTTTGGTCACTGTCATCTTTTTCAGCAGCAGCTGTTGAGACAATTGTAATTTCACTTGATGTCGATGGAAGATTTTCAGTAGATTTAATTGATGTCGAGAGTGTTTTTTCAGGTACATTTATTTCGTCCGTTATTGTTCCACAATCATTTTTCGATGGCTCCACTTGAACTCCTTTCTCAGCTCTCAAAATTTTCACTTCGTTCACCTCAATTTGTTTGTTAGTGTCGAATAGCATTCGTATGGTATTCCAGTGCTGCATGTTTTTAATTTCATTCAATTTAATTCGTGCAATTTCGTTGTGAAGCTCCTTAATTGTCGTCTCGCTCATTTCAAGCTGTTGTTTAAGGTAATCGCACGACGATTTTTGTCTGATAATTTCAATCTTCATCTCAATGTCACTCGATGACGTTTGAGCTTCAGAGAAAGCAATTTCCGGTGTCAATTTTGATCTTGCTTGTAAAGACTCGACATCAAATTGCTTTTTCGCTTCAAGCAGCGCCGCATAGTGCTTGATAAAGTCACTGATTAGATAGATGGGAGTCATTGAACTGAACTGATTGCATAAGTCGACCAAAGACTTTCTCAGATATCGAATCTTGAGCTTATTATTGTTTTCACGCTCGCTTACTTCCTTATGCCTTTCGTCCACGAGTGATTGTGTTAGTCGTAATTTATCTTCATATGATAACAATTCAGATTTAAGCTTCTCATTTTCGAGACGCATTCGATCTTCGTTTTCTTTTGAAACCTAAATTAGAATTAATTAATTTTTAACGGATTCAATAAATTTGAATATTCAAATTTACCTTTAAATCTCTCACAGTCTTTGCAAGCAAATAATTTTCATTACTCTGACTCTGGAGGTCAACAATTAAATGCCGTGCGACAATTTCATCGTCGGAAAATTGACTCAACATAAGCTGTTGGGATTTTAATTGATGTTGTGCAATTTTTGCGAGCTCTTCGAAGTGTTTCTCTTTAACCTTGTGATCATTGATTGTCTCTTGCATTTTAACTAGGTTCGATTTAAGTGCATCGAGTTCATTGCGTGTAATAAAATTTGTACTGAGATCACCCTCGAGAATTGAAATTTTTGAGAATTTTTCCGTATCGAGTTTGAGAATATTTTCATTGTCGATCGATTTGATATTTTTGAGAACATTAAAGCACAAGCAATTGAGTTCATTCCGAACCTGCTGAAGCTCTTCTTGAATGGTCTGAATGTCTTCGCTGTCTTGGAAAGTTTCATGATTCGATTGCGATTGTAATAAATTTTCCATTTTAATTTCATTTTGAAGCTCAACTGACATAACTTTCAGAGCCCGACACTCAGCATGAAGTTGATCATTTTCAGCCAACAAAAATTCAAATTTCCTCTCAAAACTTTTGATATTTGTTTCAAATTCATGACATCGTTCGAGGGTTTTTAATAAGAGACTGTGCTTATCATCATCACTAAGTTCACTTGATCTGATTAACTCTTCATATTGCTGCTTAATTAAATCCATTTGACTCAATTGATTTTTAAGCTCTTGATTCTCGCCAAACAAGCTTTTGAACTTTACATTGAGTTCATCAAATTCTGATGACTTTTTCACAGGTGATTGAACTTTATCTTGATTTTCATCAATTTTCCTCTGAACTTTTCCATCGCACCCCAAACTCAAAATGTGAATTAATTTCTCAAACACCGCTGAATTTACCAAATTTCGTTTGGATTGATCTGTGAATAGAAAAAAAAGATTTACATCAACAACTCAAAGGCTGAAAATTTATATTTTGAATTTATGATACATTAAATTTCTTACCTTCGCTCGCTTGTATTTTCTCAAGAATTTCACTCAATCCATCACGTAACTTTTCATTCTCATCGACAACTGATTGATAGTCAATTTCGAGTTTGGCAATTTTCCGAACCAACTCGACATTCTCGTTCGATGTCACCTTTACATTTGCCGTACAATTGTCACAAAAACTCGGGTGCTGTTTCGTGATACAATTTCGACAATATTTGATGCTTTCATAGAGGTTGTAGGTCGTGTGACAATTTTCACATTCCCTAAATTCTGTTTTAGATTTTTTCACGTCACTTTGAGTGCTCTCAGAGGTAACCGAAGATGACGCATCATGAATCGAAACAATTTCACCACTAAGACGTGCTTCAAGGTCATTAATCTTTCGCTTCAAATCATTTCTGTCAATTTTCAATTGGAGCCGAATTTCTTCGCTCGCCCTCAATTGAAGCATCAATCGGTCATTGATCTTGGCAAAGCGCTTTTGTTTTGCGAGGAATCCTTTTGTCTCAATTATTTCCTCATCGGGAATGCCAAGACGACGCTTTAGAATGGCATTTTCCGCAACGATTTCATTTTGAGAATTCAATTCAACCACAAGCTCATGAATTTGCTTATCTTTTTGAGAAATTTCCTCTCGTTGTTTGTGAATCTTGCGAACTGCATCGGCGAGGCCATCGGTGCTGTTTTCATAGGATTTAAGTGCTTCCATTGCATCGAAAGCTTGTTTTGCTTTAAGAATGTTATCAGCTTCGGTGGACTCAATTATTTCTTGCAGTTCATGGCATCTCTCGGTGGAACGTTCAAGCATAAGTTTAAGTTCATTGCAACAACTATCTGGTTTCTTATGTGATTTATGCTGAAAATATTTTAACGGTAATTAAATTTAAAATTAAAGTTTAATTTCTTACCTGCAAACTTTCTTCTCTTTCTCTTCCAATTTTATTGAGCACCTCCGTTGAGTCCATTAACTCCGTCGATACCAATTGAAGTTTCTCTCTTAATTCCTTAATCACTTCATCACGCTCTTTTATCGAGTCCATTAACCGCTTAATTTCACTTTGTTCACTATCAACATCAATTCCGGGTATTTGTTCGACGAGACTTTCATATTTCTCCTTCAACTCATCGCATTCGCGTTGCTTTTCGTCCATAATTGTCTTGTAGAATCGCACTCGCTCCTCGAGTTGATGAGAGAAATTCTCAAAATCCTTTTCATGCTGTTGACGTGCTTCGAGCAGTTGTTTGTTCTCAACCATTTGTGCCTGCAACAGACGATTTAAATGCGCAAGTTTTTCTTCTAAAAACGTGACATTGCCTGCAGTTTCCTCATAATTGGTGCACATAATTGAAAGCTTATCTTCGGCATCTTCGACATTTGCCTTTAGGTGCTCTATCACGTTGATATGAATTGCTGATTGTTCTTCCAATTTCTATGGGAACAAATTTAATTATAAATGTGTCAATGACATGTATGAAATTTGATTCCTTACTTCAATATCACGCAAGAGTCGCTTAATTTGCTTGTTTTTACCACTCAGCTTTGACATTAACTCTTGCATGCGATCAATTTCGGAGAGTTGATCTGGTGAGTCTTCATCGTCACTTCCTCTCAACTCTCGACTATGAGCGACCGCAATTTCATCCTGCAGTTCCTTAATTCGTGCCTTAAATTGAGATCTTTCGGCCTCATATTTACTTAATGCCTTTTTCTGTCGCTCGACTTGCTCGAGAGTTGCCTTCAAATCAATATCTGACGATGCTGTGGATGAAACATTTAATAACGTAAAAATGTCACGCGTATGCGAAAATCCTTGTTACCCAATATTTCAATCTCCTCACGTTGTTTATCCACTTGTTGTCCTTTGTGTTTTAGCACAGCAAGGCATAGCCTGAAAAATAAATTGAAAATCTTTTGTGCAACGAATGACGTAAAAGTAAACTCAGTTGGAAGATCTACTTTGAAATTTCAAAATTTAAATCCTAAAAAATTTCAAACTCCAGTAAAAGATCTCAGCACTAATTTCCAACTGAGTTTCAGGTTGGTATTTACGGAAAAAGTTTCTTGGCGATTTTCGAATCAAATTTCTGATCTTTAATTAGCTCCAAATAAATTTCCTCCTTCCGTTCATGGGTCAGATTCTCGTTAGAGAGCGATAAAATCTGTTTCCAATCCATTTTTCACGTTTTAAATACACATTTAAATGAAAATAAATCTCTCGTGATGATTCAAGTTTAAATTTTTTTCTGTTTTGATTTTACAAAGCCTCCTTGGTAACGATTTTTTCACTTTTTTGTTGTGTTTCCAGAGCAACCAAGCACGTGCAAAATATTTGGTTCAGATATTTTTTTTGTTGTGACGTCGCTATGGAAATTTTTCAATGTCGTTTCGCACGATTGAATCCATATGGAAATTTCCTGATGGAGAAAAAGTTTAAACAGCTGAAAAAAAAGTAAAAATTGACAAGAAAGTTAATTTTTCACAAATTTTTCCATTCTTTATTTTCTCATTTCTATCCATGTTATTTAGATACTTATTTTATTTTTTTGTTAGGGTGATGACGCATTAAAATTTAATTTGTTGCATCACCATCGAAAACAATTTTTTAAAATTTATTTTAGCTATTTTTTCGAGCAATGAAAAATCATTAAAATATTTTTTTCTTTAAATATTTTAATGTTTGATCTTCATCATCATGTTCAGGGTATTATTTAAGCTATGCCTAAGAAAATTGTAATTTAGTCTAATAATAAAAAAAACATTACAATTAGATCATTTTTTGAACATGTAGTTGAATAGATTAAAGAAGAATTTTTTTTATCGTTTCTTTTTACTCGCTTGATAATTATTTTAAAACCACATTCATATTGTTTGTAAAAAATTCAGTTTCATTTTTCTCTATGTGTTCTGAACAGCATCAAATAAAAGAGAAGATATAAAGAGCTTCAGTTAATTGATTCAAGAGACTAATTAGAATGAATTTATCGATCGATGAATGAAGTTCGTTAGCCAGCTATAAGCCCATAAAAAATTATCACCTTCCTGAATTTTATTCCCATCGCTTCTAATCACATTTTTTTTCTCTCACTCTTAAGTAACTTTTTTTCATCGATCGCTTTTTGTTTCACTCTTCTTTCGAGTTGAATTATGGTCGTGAGAAAAGTATGAATAATTATTTGAGAAACTTAAAAGAGAATTATTTAAAATTGGCTTTTGAAAGAGTTTCAAATTTTTCTCTGATTTAATATCAAATTCATGACTAAAAAAACTTAGAAATAAAAAGTTTTAAATTTTGGTTTAAATTTTATTTACCATCAATTATTCCACACAATTTTTTTTAGTAAAAATCGAATCTTCAAAAAAAGAAGAAATGGGAAAATTAAATAAATTTTATTTTAGTATCGTATCAAGTATAAAACTCAATTTTTTAAAAGACTTTCTTAACCACTAAATACATCATTATTTATTATCACATTACACGCTTTTTAAACTTATAAAATATTAATCCATTATTTCTCACAATTCTCAGCTTAACCTTACTTGAGCCACATGAAATAGTTTAAAACTTTGCCAGATACTCAGAAATGTCAAGACTTTGCATTTCTGTCATAAAAAGCTGAATTCTAAATAGAATTTGAAAGAGGGTTGGAAGATTTCTAGTTCACCAGGAGGAGTTTCCTAAAAAATTAAATTTTCAAAAAATATTTTTTAAATTTATTGATGAAAATTAATTTTTTGGAATTTCCTGGTAAATTTTCACAATCATTTTTTATGGAATATCCCAATCGTTAATTTTCCATGACCCTCTTTTTCATATTTTATTTTTTTTAATAAAAAGCTTTCCATACCGAAGAAATTTTTAATAAACTCATAAAAATGGTTTATTCATATCACAAAGTTCATTATGTTTTGAAAAAGTTTTCAACTCTTTATATTAAATAAATAAAGTTTATTTTCTTGTTGTCTAATGAATTTCCTACAAAAAAGCGCCATAAAATTTCAATTTTATCATTTCATGTTTGATAAGCAAAAAAAAATATTCTTGATTCTAAATTTTTTGTTTTGCGCACACAAAAAAATGTTTCTTTAGTTTTTACGTCGAAAGCTCAAGGTCAGTTTATTACGAAATTTTATATCATGTTTAAATTTTTGTGTAGTATTACTTGAGAAAAAAATTGCAGGCGTTTGACTTGCACATTTATTATCGGCGTATTAAATTTCTTTTAAAATATTTAAGGGGTTTTGTTCACTGAATTTTTCCTTCCTTGAGCATTTCTCAGTAACACAGTTGTTGTTGGTTTATTGGATGATTGATGAAAAATACAAAAAATTCTTTTATTTCGCTAAGTGTTTCGATACATTATCTCCTGTGTGGCTATTTATTTTCTTGTTTTTTTTGGCAGTTTTATTAGATGTGTTTGAGGCGTCGGTTTCGATGGAGAATTTTTTTTATTCTCCATTTAAAAACTCTTTCACTATTGTTTTTTTAAAATCACTGAATGGCCTAAAAAATTATTATTTTTTGCTTACTATCGTAACAGCAGCGCGACAACAATTTACGATAATTTTCTTTCACTTTTGTATGTAGGAAAAACTCTTCAAACAATTTGAACCACTAATTTTAATTATTTTACCCTAAAAATATTTTTTTTTATCATTTTAGTTTTAATCTTTTTATTTTGAAACATTAATAAACACAATCATTTTGAGAGATAAAAAGATTTTTAGTCTGCCTAAGGCAGTGTCAAAAATGTGTTTTTAAGCTTCTCAGAGCAATTTTTAGTATAAAAAATTATCACTAATCTACATTCGTAGAAATTCACAATTTAAGTGAATTTTATCAAAGTTTTAAGGGAGAAAGAAAAAATCTAAAAATTTAATTGCATTGAAATTGTGACAAAATTATAAAATTTTTATGAGGCGAATTTTTTTGTTGAAGTTATTTTCAAACTCCTGACTGAGCACCATTGCATTTTTAAAAGTTGTTGATGAAGATAAAAAATATTTTTCAAATTTATTAAATTTAAACAAATTTTTTGAACTCAAAAAAAAATTGAACGTAAATTTTTAGCATAAAGTTTTCTTCAGTGTAGCTTTAATATTTATCATTATTCTTCCACATCATTAGATTGAAGAGAAAAATGATGAAAATAGACAGACGTTCTTCTCATTTACAAATCGACTTGCTGCCTGCATGAATTTGAAAAATTATCTTGCTCAAGAATTATTTTTCACATCATTCTCGCGTGTGTGTTTCATCATTAAAACATTTAGCATCCAAAAATGCGTCATATTTTAAGGCGAAAGCACTTAAATTCAACCTTCGTTGTCATCGGCCGACTCCCGTCCCATTTCTTTTCTCCAAAAAAGAATAAAATTTCAAAATTTCATTTAATGATTTTTTAAGACTCCGTTGGCCTAATTTCACTCCAAATGAGCTTCCAAAAAACACAAAGCTTGTAAATTTAATGCTAAGTAGATCATGTTGTGGATTTTGTGGCTTGGGTTATAATTTCAGTTGCACATCTCGTCATCCCATCCGCATCTCACGTGAGCCAATGCTGAATATTAAAGTGTGGTATGTGGAGGAGGGAATTAGAGCAGAAATTTCATCACTAATATTTCTCATATTTTTTTTCTTCATTTAAATCGTGTAAAATTGGAGCTAATTTTTTTTATTGTGTTTATTTCTATTCGCTCAGCGATCAATCCCATTTGTTCTCCTTAATCATGTGTGCCAGCTCGATGATGTATTTTCCCTCTTTGTATTTCTGACTCGACTCAAACGCGTGTTCCTGGAGGACATAAAAAAATGAGTAAGATTAAAATTATTTAAATTTTTCTATCGAAAATTTCGAGAGTTTTGGTTTTTTAATCAAAAAAAAAACACAAGTTAAAAAATTAACGCAATTTTTCATCGTTTCAAACTCACATATTTCCATCCGAGTGGAGTTTTACAACATTCACAATAAATGTCAGCAACAGCATGGAGTCCCGTCAACAGAACACGCTCCTCAGCTTGGCCTTGCGAAACATTCACACTGTTTTGTGTAAAGATAGATAAAAGAAAGAAACAATCGAGAGAAATTGTTTAGAAAAAAAATGTTCATTTCATTTTGTTAGGTTAGAAAATGTCATTTGACAAAATTTTCCCAGAACTTAATCAAAAGGTAAAAATAAATTTCGTAATTTAGCAAAGTTTTCAATTTCCTTTTTACCTTCCCCGAAGCTCTGGTACATAATTAATTTAAACAATTATAAATTAATTAATGTTAATTAATTGAACTTACACTGAATTAAACAGATACGCCCTCCCTTGACTCCCCTGAAAGGATTTTGAGATTAGCTCATCATGCGATGCCAAATGTGCGCGACAATGCACACACGAGTACGTCCGATTTGTTGCTGGCAGGTATTTTTGAAAAGTCTTCACCATTTTTTCCTCTTGCTCGCCGGATTTTTCACCGTTGGCTGTAATGATGTCTAAGTTGATAATTTTTCACTTGCGTAACGAAATAAAATGCGCGTGGAATTTTTAATTCCCAGGAAGGCTGATGATAATTTCCTCAAAGTCTGCGCGTTCTGTTAAATGAGAACAAAAAAAAATATAAAGAACCGGGTTATTGATGTGTGGTGAAATAAAACACGTCTCGACGTGCAGCGAAGTCCAAACAGAGTAAGAAATATTTTTCATTTCATGATCCGCAACACACATGAAAACTTATTGCCGGTCAACACACCGCGTTACCGCCGACGTGAGAAAAGAGATTCTTATGAGAGTGTCTATTAGCTTGAGCAAACAATCATGAGTAAACTGTTTGTCTCGTTCAGTTATGTGAGGTTTTAATTTCCAGTTCTTCTATTTTTTACACCTCTTTTACTCATTCACCTTACTCTCTTTAGCTCTTCATTCAGTTAGATGTCAATGGACGAAAGCGACAACAACAAAAATTATAAAAAAGTAATAATGATGATTCCGTTTGTCTGATGCGCATTAAGGCACGACTGAGTTGTGGCAGCGGAGAATGAAGAGAAGTAACAAATTTATAAAAAAAAATGTTGGAAACACGAAGAGGGCGAGATGAAAAAATTAGCAATGAATAATAAGTAAAAGTTATGATGAGGGATTGAATGCTTAGGCTGTCTGAGTTAGGCATTGACGCATTTATGGCCATAAAAGTATCTAAAAATTTTATCATATTTAAACAGGATTAAACAAGGTGGGTCTGCAAACGGCGTTGCCATTTCCAATAGCTCCGCTGTCTTAGATAAGTACAAACACTAGTAAAACCCCTTCGTTGCAAAATTTTTGATAAAAGGTTGCGCAGCTAATTATTTAACAGGCCACGATAATTTTAATCTAATGACCAGAATATCATCCATCATTAAACTCGAGATTTAACCAGAATTAAAAAAACATATTCTTTTTAAAAATTTAAATTTGGATATTAAACTGAAAAAGTATGAATTTAAAAAAACAAAAAAAAAGATCATTAAATTTCAAAGTCCAAACATTTTATTTATTTTAATAAAGAATAACAAAAAATAAAAAACATAAAAAAATTAAAAAAACATCAATACACTAAATAATTTTCTGAATTTTTTCCTTTGGTTCCTCTTGCTGTTCGCGATTTCCATTGACATCTGCTTGATTGTCACTTTCTTGCTTGAACGCCATCTCTGCACGATCTGCAGCTTCAACAAACAATTTTTCTACTTCCATTGATTCTGACAAATAATGTTCAGCTGCTGCGGTGTACTCGGCTGCTTTTTTTCTTGCCATGTTTGCTTTCAAATTGGCCAAATCAGCTAAAAACAAAAATATAAATATTTTAATTAATTAATATAATTTTTACTTACACGTAAATTTTTCTGATAACATTGCATCATTGTGGTGACTCACAATCAACTTGCAAACGCTGATAGCAGTTTCTTCATCTGGATTATTAGCTAAAACACTATGTTTCTTGATGAGCTTACGAACTTCCTTATTCATAAGGAACAACAGCCTTGATACCTCATTTGAACACTCCATTGTCTTCTAATGCTAAAAGAAAATTATTTGAATAAAAAAAAACACTGAATAAAAAAATTAGTCTTACCCAAACTTGTCTTTAACACACTTTTAAAGTTCTGAACCCGGTAGTCAAAATTTCTTTTGTTTATATACCTTTATAAAAATACAGGTAGTTTTTAGGTAAATCTTATGTTATAAAACTTTGAAATCATTTGATACCTGCTAATATTTATAAACAAAAACACGAATTTTTGGAATTAAAACACCCGATTTTTTGGTTAAAGAATTCTGAAATGAGTTTTGAAAATTCTGAAAATAAAAGCATGAACAATAAAAATTTATAAATTTGTAAAATATTTTATTTCTTTTTTTTTGTAGGAAAGCCCGGGCAATTGAAAAATATCAATTGCCTAGGCATAAAACCTACTTAGTTTTACATAAATTTGACAATGTTACTCTTATTCTAAAGTTTTCATTTAAACTTTTACAAGGTGTAATTTTAATCTTAAATAATATAATTTTTGATTTAGAGCACAGAAATCAGAATTTATAATTTAACTAAGAAACAAGCACAATAAGAACAATTATTATTTAAAAAAAACATTTTTGAAAACTTAAACTGAGTTTGAGAAAAGCACATGGAACAAATTATTTGTTTTTAAAATAGAACATTATTTTGGGGTTGAATTTAATAGTTGATGGTCGAGAAATTTCTTTTTCTTTCTGACCGATATCATCAATATGGAAAAACTTGTAACTACTTTGATTGTACGCAAAACAATCAAAATGATTTGTATTGGGATCATTGTTATCAATGAAATTTACTAGAAATTTTAAATTATAACTTTCATTTTTTTGGACTATTGATAAAGGAATTTTTGAAAGAGGGATTTTAACATTAGAACGGAAAAAGGGAAAAATTACAAGCGCATTACTATAAACTATTTCTTCTTTTTCAATTAAATTTTTACACTTGGAACAAGTTTTTCCATATTTTGCACTAATAACTAAATCTAAACTATTTAAGTTATCAATTAAACTATTTACATTTGGTTCTGGATTAGTTAAAACTACACTCCCATTTTTTTCTCTTAAATACCCACATTTACATGTTAACCGGTAACAAAATGATTCTAACTTGAAATTTTTAGAAAACATAACTTCATAAAAGCTTTGGGCACTCCAAATCATACTATATGAGCTATTACTAGTTTCTTTAAAGGGATAATGGTCTAATGGACTACACTCAAATCTTTCATTTGTTAAAATATCATTTAAAAACTTAATCCAAATTTCATTTCTATTTTCTTGAACATGATTTTTACGCAATGCTATAATTATTTCAAAAAGTTGAAACTTATTACGATTACTCTTGACAAATTCATAAAAATTTCTATCAAAATTACAAGCGGCAAGAAAACCAGAAAGAACGGAATTATAAGGACATAAAAAGTTATACGACTTGTTTGTACTAGACAAAGTTACGCAATTTGGAATTAGTGCATTATTTTTACAAATTTCTTCATTATCAGAACTATCTTCTTCATATTCGGGATCAAAAGGAACATCATCATCAATATCGGAAATCAAAAAATCTTCTTCTTTAAATTTTACTTTACTACTGGTATCAATATTAGGAATTATTTCGTTTAAAAATTGCAAATCGGAAATTTTTACATTAGTTTTAATATAAAAAAGCACTTTGGGATTAATTTCTACATTTAAATTCTTCCGAACTAATTCATTTCCCAAGTTAAAAAGATCATCCATTTCTAAATAATCATTATTACTAATTCTAAAATATGACTTAAAATGACCCACAGGATGATCAATAATGGCTTTTAATTCATAAACTATTTCATTAAACACAATTATTTTTTGAATATTTCTAATATTGACTTTTGTGTTATTCTCTTGATCATAAATACTCGAATTTTCTGATTCATTAATTAAATTAACATTTAAAACTATGCACTCATTAAATGAAATATTTGGTTCTAATCTCTTGCCGCAAGTATTACAAACGTTAGACTCTTTAAGGGTATCTTTAATTTCGGACTCAATTTTTGACTTAATATTACTTTGAGAAATCATTAATGATAAAATTAATCGATTGTCCTGATCGGTTACCCCATTACAATTGATATTATCGCATTTTACTGAATTTAAATTACAAGAGAAAACATGATTTTGAGAAATTTCTTGATAGTCATCAAAAAATCTTTCAATTACCCGACAAACGTCATCTTCCATATTAACTTTAAAAGACTTAATTCTAATCGCATTATCAATTTTATATTTTTCAAATTTATAGATAAAATCGATCCAGTTTTGATTTCTTGAATCTGAATATTTAAAGTCAAAACTTTCATCAATTTTTAACATAAAATTAAATAAAGGAAAGTTTTCTTTAAGAGAGTGTTCTACATTTCTAAAAACGTCAGTGTGATTATGCAAAGAGTGAAGTGCACTAAAAATGGAATTAAATGGACACATATTCGAAAAATGTACTTTAAAAAGACTAATGTAAGCATCAAATCTATTTGGAAATGGGACATCGCCAAGAATGGCACCTTCAAAATTAAAAATTGTTACGTTACTTTTTACTTTAGGAATTATTTCACTTTTTTCTTTGCAAATTTCTAACTGAGTCTTTAAGGGTTCTAGGAAAATTTCTTTACGGAATTTTACAGACTTCTCAACAATGTGCAATTCTGGATCGATTTTAATCTTTTTACTTAAATGTTCGCAACTCTTATCATCTAAACTATTTTCAATTGATTGAATAAAATATTCATCAGAAGTTTCGTCAATAGACATTTTTTCTTGCAAAATTGGCAAATTTTCAATTAATGAATTTTCAAATTTATGTATAATTGTATTTTCTTCTTTACATTCTAACAACTGACTTTCGCATTTAATAAACATCAAAATTTTAACTTCAACTAATTCTTTGCAATTTTTTAAAACTGTTTCAAAATTTGATTTATCATCCATTTCAAGAAAATCATTATCAACTATTCTATAAAAAGATTTTGGATGATTATTAACTTTGCAAAGAACTATCTTTAATTCATAACTATTATTATTTAAAACAATTCTTCTTGGAATTTTATCAATTGAAACTTTTGAATCTAGTTTGTCAGTTAACAAAATATTTACAAGAATTAAAGGAGAAAATACAATCATTGATAAATTTGTTTCAATTTCACTTCCACAATTATTACAAATAAAAGGGTTGGATAAAACTAAAGATTGAATTTTAGATTCCAAATTGGAGGTCAACTCGGATTTAGAAAGCTTCAATTCAATCATTGTTTCTTGCTTTAGATCTGAGACATTCAAACATGGAACACATTTAACTAATTTCCTTTCCCAAGACACCCATGCATGATCTACTTTATCAAATAAAATTTGCCAATTTGTCAAAAAGTTTACAACTATTGAAAAAAGTTCATTACTCATATCTTTACTATTATTAAAAATTTCATTACAAGTATTTGGGAAATGTTCTATTAAAAATTTAATCCACTCTTTACTCTTATTAAATTTAAAATTATTAATATTTTCATTAATATCTAAGACAAATTTGAAAAAAGGATATTCCATTTCTAAACCTTGAACAAGCGATTGAAAAACTTTAGTGTAGTTATAAAGAGCAAGAAAAGAACTTAAAACTGAGTTGAAAGAACTCAAATTGTAAAATTTAACGTTTTGCAACCTTCCATTTACATTTACTTTAGAACTAATCTCATTTTTAAACAAAACATTTCCCAAGATACCGGTTTTAATATTTTCGGGTTTAATAACATCATGTTTAAAAGGAATTACTAAAACTTCATCTTTCGATTTAAGATCATTTGATTTCTTACTTAGATTTATGAAAAACTCTTTATCTTTAACGGAAAGTTTATGGGGATCAATGGAAGTTTGAAAGAAAATTGCAAAATGATCAGAAAAATAAGAAGCAAATGTACCGGCATAACTACTTTTGCAGGTAGAAAAAACAATATCAATTTGAGAACCGGCATTATTAGTTATTGAATCATTAAGTAAATTGATCAAGTTTTTATCTATTAATAATTTATGGAAAGAGTTACTGTTTTGCAATTTTTTCAAATCTTGATTGAAATCACCCATTAAAGTTACTTCAAAATTTTCTGGCTTATTTTTTAATAATCTTAAAAATTCAATTTTTAATTTTTCAATTGGCGCTTTGGGAGAACAATAACCAGTAATAATTAGGAAATTTTCAACTTCAAATGATCTCAAATCGATATGATACGTATTTTTAGCATTACTTATAATATTTGGTTCAGAGAGGTTCTTAATACTACAACTATTTCTACACATAATTATTAAGCCCATGGAACGCTTTTTACTTTGATTTAAACTTTCTTTTAACGGAAAAACTACTTTAAAATCATTACGAACTTTAACTTCTTCAGAACTAAACACATTGGTTTCAGATAAAATTATGATATCGGCTTTCCAATACCAATTTAAAGCGTTAACATTCATTCCATGAGCTTTATAAGAATTTACATTATGATACACAATTTTAACCCCGAGATCCTGCTCAAAATTATAAAAAGATAATTTTAATTGGGCCGCATTTCTTAATCTATACATTTCATTAACTAAAGTTTGGGATCTGGATTTTGGTTCAGGGATTTTACCAAGAAGATATAACCCCTCATAATCGCATCTTGACAAACCAACATAACCTAATGCCGTAGAAAGTTCTCGCTTTCTACTATCTATGCAAATTTTATTTAAAGTTAGCCCCTGAGTACTATGCAAAGTGCTAGCCTCACAAAGAGTAATTGGAAATTGTTTTCTAATTGTTTCATGATGGATTTTAATAGAGATATTAAAAGCATCAGTTATTGTTTCTGAATAAAATTTTAATGGGACTAACTTTTCGGAAATCTTATTTTCTTTCATAAACTCTAAACATGACTGTCTCGCTACAAGACCGACATTAGAATATTGAAATTCTAACCAAACTATGGCAGGGTTATTTGTTTGTTTGTCAAAATCGATTCTTCTCAATGTACCCATTGCCGATTTTGCTAAGCCATCGGCAACACTTACATTGGAAGTTAACTTATATCTAAGACCGCATTTTAAAACTAACTTATATCGCATTTTTGTGTTTTGACTCTTATCTTTGGCATATTCTTTCGCAATTTCTTTCTTGTTAGCTTCAATTGAATTCTTACAATTATTTTCTTTATCTTTACTATCGGCAATATGTACAGTATCTATGGCAATTGATTCATAAGAGGGACCTGGGGCTTTAGCAAATTTATTTTCATTAAATTCATTTACTTCTTTATTACTATAATAAACCCATATAGCATCTTCGGGTACGTCTTTTTCAGATTTAAAAATTCTTTTCTTTAAAAAATTAGCATGTTCTTTACTTAATTTACCGAGAGCAAAATCATCTAAAAGGGCTTGATAAACTTTATTTTTTTGACGTACCCCTTCATTTAATTCAAAAAATTCAAATTCATACCAAACTTGATCGAAAAGGAAATCATTAACATTATTATAATCACTAAATGCATATATGGGTTTATCATTAACTGGGGGTAATTGGTAAAGATCGCCCGCAAAAATTACAATTCTACCCCCAAAACTCTTATTATTAATGCCATAAATTTCTCTACACCTCTTATCCATATTAATTCTTAAATTTCTAGAGATCATTGAATATTCATCCGCAATTATTACTTTAACATCTTTATGTTCTTTACGCATAAGACCAATCAAATCATCACTTAATTTAACAATATGTTTACGAAATCTAGTGTCAATTGCAAAAGCACTATGAATGGTTAAGCCATTTATAAGAAATGCTGCAATCCCCGTTGGAGCGCACAAAAGAGTCTTGTTTGATTTAAAATCTGTCCCCTCAATTCGATTGAAATAATCATTAACTAACTCATTTATAACATTAATTACAAAAGTTTTACCGACACCCGCTTTACCCTGAAGAATGATTTTAGTTCCCTTGTCACAATCAGTTTCTTGTTTAGTACTAATCAAATGGAAAATATGGAAAACAATTTCTTGCTGTTTTTCATTTAACCCACAAATTCTTTCCCACAAATTTACTCTATTAATTAATGGAGGTTGTTTGAGTGCATAAACTGATTTCCCCTTATCTTTATCTTTAGAAATTTTCTTTTTAGACTTTTTTTCCCCATTTGCAATTCCCAACTCTTCATAAATATCAATTTCATCATTATCACTCAAACCCTCATCTAAAAAATTTTGAATTTCTTCTTGTTTCTCAAAACTTAAATTGGAAAGAACCCGTTCTTTAAGAGCTTCTAAACATTCTTCAGTTATAACGTTATATTCGGCATATTTGTTAAAAATTTCATCTTTGTTTTTTTCAAAAGTTTCCCTAACCTTAGCAAAATTTAAAAGATCTCTTTCTTCATCTCTCCAAGGGAGATACAGCATTACTTTTTCGCGATAATAATTATTGGGATCAAATTCTTGCTTATAATTTACAAATCGAATTACTTTCGGGCGAGATCGTTTACTGTACAATTCAGAAAGACTAGCAATTTTATCATTTTCTAATTCTTGCTCATCATTTTCATCCCCTGAACTTTCTTCATTATTATCACAATTAAAATTCTTTTTTTTAGATTTCTTGGTCTTAAAATACCAAGCCGCAAAATCAGCTAAAGTTAGCTTTTCTAATTCTTTGGGTCTTTGAGCATATTCTTGAATAAAACCTTTAACATAAATGTCTTTAGAATCATCTTCTAATAAGTCAAGTTCTTCATCTGGTTTGATTAAATATGAACGATCTTGAGGCAAATTAGTATTAATAAATTTTTCATCTTCACTAAAACAAACAATTGAATAACCCTTAATTTCTTGAACAGCTTGCTGAACGCTTATGCATGAGGTATTATGGAAAACATTTGCAACACTTTTAAAAGTTTCTTGAACAGTCTTATTGCCGTTTCTACATTCTTCTATTGCTTTTTCAATCAAAAAATTTACACCCTCATCTACTTTTAAGCAATATTTGAAAAGATAATGAATTGCAGCATAAGCGTCAATTATAAATTGAAGGTCATGGTTATTTTCTAAACTATCTAACAAAATGGGATTATAATTATTAACCATGACCGCATTAGTTTCCCTCTTGTAAATAATTAAAATTTTGAAAACCTCGCATCTAATGCAATCGTAATATTCAGTCATACTCAGATTTAAATCGCTTAACATTTTATCGAATGATTCTAAGACATTATTTTTCTTATAGTAATTCATTTTTTCTTTAATTTTAACTAAAATTGCTAGTCTTTCTTTCGTTATAAATTTTGGATCTTTATGGGGATATAAAATCATTGTTCTATGAGCTACATAGCGAGGAAAATGAAACCGGCATTTTTTACTCTTATTTTTATAACAACTATGGGTATGTCTATGAATTTGAAATTTCATATTTGGATTATTTTCTAAAAACTTTGTGCTAACAAATTGATCTAAGAAATCAATAACACGGGTTTCATTTTCTTCTTTAATATCTAAAGTCTTAGGATATGGAATTAAAACTGGCGCATCTTTACACCACAAAACATAATGATAATGAATTGAACCCCTCATCTGAATTTCAGATCTACACATAAAATGATCAACATAATTTTTACCAAATAAACCATTGGGATTTTTTACAAAATTTAAAAACGCTTTTGACCGATGATTAATGAACTCTGTGGCTAGCACAGGATCATCTCGAACTAACTGGGATTTAATATCTTGACTTAGATTACTAGCTTCAACGAGAGATATATCTTTATGGAAAATATTTTTATAAGCTTGTTTTAAAAATTCTGGGGCATTTGCTTCTGATATACTTAAGGTAAAAAAGAAAGAGCATAGTCCAAATTGACGAATCATTTGCTTTGCTCTATGCTCTTTCTTTAACAAATATTCATTACTGGTTCTAACTTGAGGTAAAATTTTATATGCAATATTTTTGGAAATCAAATGCCCTATCTTCTCAGGATTTTTAATATCCTTCTTTGTCAAGTTTTCTGCTTTAGTTTTACGTAAAGCAGTAGTAATGGCACTGCCTAAATCTCTCTTAACTTTTTCTTTAAATTTAAATAAAATTTCTCGCGGGCCAAAACGCGATCTATCCCAATGGTTTATTTCATTTCTAATAGCGCGAGTATACGAAATAAATCTACAAGAATAATGAATGCCGTCATATTCTTGAGGATATCCACAATAAGCTTTTGGAAAACAAATCGCATCATAATCAAGAAATTTACAAGCAGGCTCAGGCTTAAGGCCTTGACCGGGAGCAACTACTAAAACATCATTAAAAGCTTGTTTAATATCTGGATTATGATTTTTAACGTAATTTTGAATTCTTTCTTGAGTAACATTTGGAAAAACTAAAATATGTTCATTTTTTTCGGGATTTTCTAACTCTTCATCGGAAAGGATTTCATCTTCATCTCTTTCTTCATTTAAACTATCTAAAAAATCTTCAGGTAGCAATTCAGGTAAATTTTCAAGCAAATTGTGAATATCCTTAATTTCTTTAATTTCGTAATCTTCTAAATCAAAATCGGATGCATCAATTTCATCCAATTTTGGTTTAGGAGAAACGTTCGTCTTAAAAACTAATTTAGAATCTATTTTAACATATGCAAGTAATACTGGGTTCACTTTTAAAGTTTTAGAATCTACATATTTTTCTTCAAAAAGAACATCATTTAATTCAATAAATTTATCTTCATGTCTAATGAATGGAACTACCTGTTTCACATCTTCGTGAATCAAAAACTTTAACTCAAAAATATTATTTTCGCCCAAATTTAACTGAATTGGAATGTGGTTGAACAAATTTGAATAAAAAGTTTTGTTAATTTTAATGGCTTCTGAATTTACGACATGAATTAAAATTATATCTTCCAATTTAAACTCTACTTTATCTGATTTTAAATTATTTGAACCACATTCCATGCAATTTTTCATTGCTTCAATTTCTTCTTTACTTAAAGATTCATACGAAAGCAACTGTTTTCTCAAAGTGTTATTAAAATCTTTATCAACATTTAAAACTTTAAAAAGTGCAAAAGTTTTTTGTGAAAACCCTACTTTACAATTATTACAATACAATTGCTTTCGAAATGAATAAAAATCGTGTTCTAAAAACTGTTCTAAAATGAACCCAGCATTAAATTTCATATCTTTAAACGTATTAAAATCATCGCGATTTTCAGAAAAATTGGGAATTGTCTTTGGAAATTTTTGATTTATAAAAATAACCCATTCTGAAACTAAATATTCCATTTCATCCCAAATATTTCTGTCTAAACAACCACATACAAACTTCAAAAATTCACAATTTTCTTGTTTTAACAATTCTTTAAACTTTAAATCAAGTTGGCAACTACCAAAAAATGCATGAAAAAGACTATTCAATGAGGACATTGATCTATATTCAAATATAACTTTTTTATCGTTTTGAATAAAAAAGTAATTTTGAAATATTAAAAGATTCTTGTGAATTTCATCATTTTGACCGCTTTGCTTATCTTTTTCCACTTCCTTCTCTACTCTAATTTTATAATTATCATTATCTTTATCTTTCTTTTCGTTAACTTGATTTGAATTCTTACTATTATTAATGGGTATATAATTAGGCTTTTCGCCTTTAGCCGGGACTATAAAATTTAACAAATCAGAAACGGAATTTGGATCATAATCTTTAAATGCATCATTATTAATTTGAATGCCATATCTTTGATAAAGGGGTGTTTGCAAGAGAAAATGTAATATATCAAAAACTTTTTTTACACTTATGGTGTCAAATAAAAAAGAACTGGCATGATTCAATTTACGTTTAAAATCTAATTGAACAACTGAAGTTTCGTTAAATCGTAAGGGAAGTAAAGTAAGAACGTGCGAAATATCGGGAACTATATTAACAACCGCGCCCTTAATAAATAACTGAGGATTTAATTGGAAAGGAGTTCGAGACATGATTTGCATAAATGGAATAACTGGAGTTACTAAAAGAGCTTCTAAATCAGTTGCACGTGTAAGTATTTCCGGCCGATTATAATATTCGGGCCTTCGTACTCCACATTGGGGATTCAACAAGGGAATTTTACCGTTAATTAAATTTTTTGAACAAGTTGAGCAAATCATGCCTGAATCTATTCCAACAATCTTTTCTTTAAACTCTTTTATATTTTTAATCACGTAAGATTGAAACTTTAACCCCGAAGGACTATCTTCTTTTTTACTGTACTTGGCTTTCTTATTATACTTAATATGGTAAGAATTCAAATCAAATTTACTTGGATTATTTTTAAAAAATAATCCTTCGCAACAACAACAAACAATTTCCGGAACTTCCCGAAGTTCCTCAATAAATTTAAGCAAAACTTTTGCTTTCTTAATATCTAATTCGCAATTAACATTATCATTATTATTTAAAACCGCATTAATATCTTTAGAATGTGCTTTTCTAAAACTCATTTGAACATTTAAATTAACATCTTTCACTTCTTTACGAATTTCAGACTTATGAACTTTAATTTTATCTTTAAGCAATTTTTTGGAATCAAATTTCTTTTTCATTATTCGAGTTACTCTAATATTTTCATTTTTAGCAAAATTTGGGTCTGTTTCTTTTTTTTTTGTTAAATAATCAAGACTTGAATTAATTTTTTGGACCCTATGCTCTAAATCATTATCGTACTTTACTTTCATAAGATTAGCTAATCTTAAATTTTCATTAATTTCAAAATTTGGGTCTGTTTCTTTCTTTTTTGTTAAATAATCAAGACTTGAATTAATTTTTTCGACCCTATGCTCTAAATCATTATCGTACTTTACTTTCATAAGATTAGCTAATCTTAAATTTTCATTAATTTCAAAATTTGGGTCTGTTTCTTTCTTTTTTGTTAAATAATCAAGACTTGAATTAATTTTTTCGACCCTATGCTCTAAATCATTATCGTACTTTACTTTCATAAGATTAGCTAATCTTAAATTTTCATTAATTTCAAAATTTGGGTCTGTTTCTTTCTTTTTTGTTAAATAATCAAGACTTGAATTAATTTTTTCGACCCTATGCTCTAAATCATTATCGTACTTTACTTTCATAAGATTAGCTAATCTTAAATTTTCATTAATTTCAAAATTTGGGTCTGTTTCTTTCTTTTTTGTTAAATAATCAAGACTTGAATTAATTTTTTGAACCCTATGCTCTAAATCATTATCGTACTTTACTTTTTTAAGATTAGCTAATCTTAATTTTTCTTTAATTTCAAAATCTGGGTCTGTTTCTTTCTTTTTTGTTAAATAATCAAGACTTGAATTAATTTTTTCGACCCTATGCTCTAAATCATTATCGTACTTTACTTTCATAAGATTAGCTAATCTTAAATTTTCATTAATTTCAAAATTTGGGTCTGTTTCTTTCTTTTTTGTTAAATAATCAAGACTTGAATTAATTTTTTCGACCCTATGCTCTAGATCATTATCGTACTTTACTTTCATAAGATTAGCTAATCTTAAATTTTCATTAGTATCAAAATCTGGGTCTTTTTCTTTTTTCTCAATCTTATATCTACGATTACAATTAAGCTTTTGAGTTTTAAAATCTGAATCATTATTATATTTATCTTTCTGAAATCTAGCGGACTTTACTCTATTTTCTTCTAAAACATCAACATGTTCTCGATGAACTTTCATGAACTTTTTTTTAACTAAATTTTTAGTGCGAAAAGATTTTTTTCGCTTCATAACTTTTACTTTACTTTTTCACCAGATTTTGATATTAAAGAGTCTAAACTAACTTAATAACTATGAAAATCACTCACCACGTTTATGATACTGTATGGGTTGCTCTCTTCGTCGTCCTCGTCTCTCACTCTCGTCGTCGTCGTCTCTCACTCTCGTCGTCGTCGTCTCTCACTCTCGTCTTCTTGTCTTTCTGGTCGCACTGGCTCAAAATTCTATGTTCTGAAATAAAAAAGAAATATTATTATTGAAATAAAAAAAGCTTAAAAACTTTAACTCAGGTAAAAAAGTTTTTGCTATTATAATTATTGTAAGTTAACGCTTACCTTCACTTTGTGAATTACACCACTTTTTATTTGGTTTTGACAAAAACCTTTTTGAATTCAACACTAACACAATTAACTTTCAATAGATTTAAAATAAAAACCTTCCAAAAATCAACAGGTACAATTTTTCAACTGTTCACTGCTTGAATGTTAGACTTGAACTGATTTTTGTTTTGAATGATGAAATAATCTTTAACACAATAATCTTCAACACAATAATCTTTAACACAATATCAAAACAAAATCTTCGTATGTTTTTAAAAGTTTACAGGTAGTAAATTAGGTACAAGTACTTCAAAAAACTTATCAACGATTTATGAGAAACTTAAAATTACGATAATTATCATGTCATTCAACTAAATAAAATAAAATTTTAATATCATTTGTAACTGTTTTAAAATTAATTACACTTGCTTAAGAGCAATATTTTTTTAATTTAACAGGGAGCGATAATTTTGTTAAAAAATGATGTATGAACATCTTTAAACTCGAGATTGAAGTCTTTCCATGATCAGAAGAGGCAAAAATCTTGATACCTGCATTGTTTTCTAAAAATTTTAACGATATAAAAAAATAAACTCTTTGATAATAAAAAGTTTTATCTTTTTGTTCATAACCAATTTTTGTTTATACCTTTTAAATAATTAGGTATTTTCAGGTAAATTTAATGTTTTGAAACTTTTAAAACATTAAACACCTGATAAATATCAATTTTTATGAATTAAAGCATGGTTTTTTGAAGTAATATTTAAACTCTAGTAGCAGTCCTGGCCGGAAATTCCTCAAAAATCATCGATGCCAATCGATTCCTGGCCCAATCACAAGTTCAACGGCATACATGAAGTCATAGTTCTGAAAAATGGACATTAGTGGCACTCCAGGCCGGCCATGATGGACACTCCTCAAAAATTATCAATGCCAATCGATTCCTGGTCAAATTACGAGTTCAACGATACCCATGAAGCCATAGTTCTGAAAAATGGACATTAGTGGCACTCCAGGCCGGCCATGATGGACACTCCTCAAAAATCATCAATGTCAATCGATTCCTGATGCAATGACGAGTTCAACGATACCCATGAAGCCATATATCTGAAAAATGGACATTAGTGGCACTCCTGGCCGTCCATGATGGACACTCCTCAAAAATCATCAATGTCAATCGATTCCTGATGCAATGACGAGTTCAACGATACCCATGAAGCCATAGTTCTGAAAAATGGACATTAGTGGCACTCCTGGCCGTCCATGATGGACACTCCTCAAAAATCATCAATGTCAATCGATTCCTGATGCAATGACGAGTTCAACGACACCCATGAAGCCATATATCTGAAAAATGGACATTAGTGGCAATCCAGGCCGGCCATGATGGACACTCCTCAAAAATCATCAATGCCAATCGATTCCTGGTCAAATTACGAGTTCAACGATACCCATGAAGCCATAGTTCTGAAAAATGGACATTAGTGGCACTCCTGGCCGGCCATGATGGACACTCCTCAAAAATCATCAATGCCATTCGATTCCTAATGCAATTACGAGTTCAACGATACCCATGAAGCCATATAAGAGAAAATTTGTATGAAAAAGGACATTTTTGCACTCAGGGACGGTCCTTGAAGGGTCATACCTCAAAACTAAATACTTCTTGCACAACTAGAGCCAAAACCCGATCTTTAGCCACAAACCCGAGTCAAATCCGACCAGCCGTTCTTGAGATATGCCGCCCACTAAGATCGTAAGAAAGTAAGAAAGTGAGAAAGTAAGAAAGTAAGAAAGTAAGAAAGTAAGAAAGTAAGATGACCTAAATGGCTCTAACTCCTCGTAGGATCAACCGATTTCAAATCTGTTTTCGCCAGTTTGTAGGGTTTGACTAGGCCTATCATTTAAGTATAGGTTTTGGTATTGCACAATGTAATGTCTTGGCACTAGGGGTCGAAAACTGGTTTTGGAAAAAT
>JAXRKN010000010.1:0-26338 GCA_038502055.1 Tanytarsus gracilentus | reverse complement strand
ATTTTTTTTACACATGGGTCATAAGAAACCCATTGCTAAATCCAAAAATATTTATCACAGTGACATAAGCGATATGTCATTACGATCCTACAATAAAATGCTCTCAGAAAATATATAACAAGAAATTTAAAAAAATTACATTCAAAAAAAATATGAAAAAAATAAATAAATATTTCTGATAAAATTTTTTTTTTACACATGGGTCATAAGAAACCCATTGCTAAATCCAAAAATATTTATCACAGTGACATAAGCGATATGTCATTACGATCCTACAATAAAATGCTCTCAGAAAATATATAACAAGAAATTTAAAAAAATTACATTCAAAAAAAATATGAAAAAAATAAATAAATATTTCTGATAAAATTTTTTTTTACACATGGGTCATAAGAAACCCATTGCTAAATCCAAAAATATTTATCACAGTGACATAAGCGATATGTCATTACGATCCTACAATAAAATGCTCTCAGAAAATATATAACAAGAAATTTAAAAAAATTACATTCAAAAAAAATATGAAAAAAATAAATAAATATTTCTGATAAAATTTTTTTTTACACATGGGTCATAAGAAACCCATTGCTAAATCCAAAAATATTTATCACAGTGACATAAGCGATATGTCATTACGATCCTACAATAAAATGCTCTCAGAAAATATATAACAAGAAATTTAAAAAAATTACATTCAAAAAAAATATGAAAAAAATAAATAAATATTTCTGATAAAATTTTTTTTTACACATGGGTCATAAGAAACCCATTGCTAAATCCAAAAATATTTATCACAGTGACATAAGCGATATGTCATTACGATCCTACAATAAAATGCTCTCAGAAAATATATAACAAGAAATTTAAAAAAATTACATTCAAAAAAAATATGAAAAAAATAAATAAATATTTCTGATAAAATTTTTTTTTACACATGGGTCATAAGAAACCCATTGCTAAATCCAAAAATATTTATCACAGTGACATAAGCGATATGTCATTACGATCCTACAATAAAATGCTCTCAGAAAATATATAACAAGAAATTTAAAAAAATTACATTCAAAAAAAATATGAAAAAAATAAATAAATATTTCTGATAAAATTTTTTTTTACACATGGGTCATAAGAAACCCATTGCTAAATCCAAAAATATTTATCACAGTGACATAAGCGATATGTCATTACGATCCTACAATAAAATGCTCTCAGAAAATATATAACAAGAAATTTAAAAAAATTACATTCAAAAAAAATATGAAAAAAATAAATAAATATTTCTGATAAAATTTTTTTTTACACATGGGTCATAAGAAACCCATTGCTAAATCCAAAAATATTTATCACAGTGACATAAGCGATATGTCATTACGATCCTACAATAAAATGCTCTCAGAAAATATATAACAAGAAATTTAAAAAAATTACATTCAAAAAAAATATGAAAAAAATAAATAAATATTTCTGATAAAATTTTTTTTTACACATGGGTCATAAGAAACCCATTGCTAAATCCAAAAATATTTATCACAGTGACATAAGCGATATGTCATTACGATCCTACAATAAAATGCTCTCAGAAAATATATAACAAGAAATTTAAAAAAATTACATTCAAAAAAAATATGAAAAAAATAAATAAATATTTCTGATAAAATTTTTTTTTACACATGGGTCATAAGAAACCCATTGCTAAATCCAAAAATATTTATCACAGTGACATAAGCGATATGTCATTACGATCCTACAATAAAATGCTCTCAGAAAATATATAACAAGAAATTTAAAAAAATTACATTCAAAAAAAATATGAAAAAAATAAATAAATATTTCTGATAAAATTTTTTTTTACACATGGGTCATAAGAAACCCATTGCTAAATCCAAAAATATTTATCACAGTGACATAAGCGATATGTCATTACGATCCTACAATAAAATGCTCTCAGAAAATATATAACAAGAAATTTAAAAAAATTACATTCAAAAAAAATATGAAAAAAATAAATAAATATTTCTGATAAAATTTTTTTTTACACATGGGTCATAAGAAACCCATTGCTAAATCCAAAAATATTTATCACAGTGACATAAGCGATATGTCATTACGATCCTACAATAAAATGCTCTCAGAAAATATATAACAAGAAATTTAAAAAAATTACATTCAAAAAAAATATGAAAAAAATAAATAAATATTTCTGATAAAATTTTTTTTTACACATGGGTCATAAGAAACCCATTGCTAAATCCAAAAATATTTATCACAGTGACATAAGCGATATGTCATTACGATCCTACAATAAAATGCTCTCAGAAAATATATAACAAGAAATTTAAAAAAATTACATTCAAAAAAAATATGAAAAAAATAAATAAATATTTCTGATAAAATTTTTTTTTACACATGGGTCATAAGAAACCCATTGCTAAATCCAAAAATATTTATCACAGTGACATAAGCGATATGTCATTACGATCCTACAATAAAATGCTCTCAGAAAATATATAACAAGAAATTTAAAAAAATTACATTCAAAAAAAATATGAAAAAAATAAATAAATATTTCTGATAAAATTTTTTTTTTACACATGGGTCATAAGAAACTTTTTTTTACACATGGGTCATAAGAAACCCATTGCTAAATCCAAAAATATTTATTACAGTGACATAAGCGATATGTCATTACGATCCTACAATAAAATGCTCTCAGAAAATATATAACAAGAAATTTAAAAAAATTACATTCAAAAAAAATATGAAAAAAATAAATAAATATTTCTGATAAAATTTTTTTTTACACATGGGTCATAAGAAACCCATTGCTAAATCCAAAAATATTTATCACAGTGACATAAGCGATATGTCATTACGATCCTACAATAAAATGCTCTCAGAAAATATATAACAAGAAATTTAAAAAAATTACATTCAAAAAAAATATGAAAAAAATAAATAAATATTTCTGATAAAATTTTTTTTTACACATGGGTCATAAGAAACCCATTGCTAAATCCAAAAATATTTATCACAGTGACATAAGCGATATGTCATTACGATCCTACAATAAAATGCTCTCAGAAAATATATAACAAGAAATTTAAAAAAATTACATTCAAAAAAAATATGAAAAAAATAAATAAATATTTCTGATAAAATTTTTTTTACACATGGGTCATAAGAAACCCATTGCTAAATCCAAAAATATTTATCACAGTGACATAAGCGATATGTCATTACGATCCTACAATAAAATGCTCTCAGAAAATATATAACAAGAAATTTAAAAAAATTACATTCAAAAAAAATATGAAAAAAATAAATAAATATTTCTGATAAAATTTTTTTTACACATGGGTCATAAGAAACCCATTGCTAAATCCAAAAATATTTATCACAGTGACATAAGCGATATGTCATTACGATCCTACAATAAAATGCTCTCAGAAAATATATAACAAGAAATTTAAAAAAATTACATTCAAAAAAAATATGAAAAAAATAAATAAATATTTCTGATAAAATTTTTTTTTACACATGGGTCATAAGAAACCCATTGCTAAATCCAAAAATATTTATCACAGTGACATAAGCGATATGTCATTACGATCCTACAATAAAATGCTCTCAGAAAATATATAACAAGAAATTTAAAAAAATTACATTCAAAAAAAATATGAAAAAAATAAATAAATATTTCTGATAAAATTTTTTTTTACACATGGGTCATAAGAAACCCATTGCTAAATCCAAAAATATTTATCACAGTGACATAAGCGATATGTCATTACGATCCTACAATAAAATGCTCTCAGAAAATATATAACAAGAAATTTAAAAAAATTACATTCAAAAAAAATATGAAAAAAATAAATAAATATTTCTGATAAAATTTTTTTTTACACATGGGTCATAAGAAACCCATTGCTAAATCCAAAAATATTTATCACAGTGACATAAGCGATATGTCATTACGATCCTACAATAAAATGCTCTCAGAAAATATATAACAAGAAATTTAAAAAAATTACATTCAAAAAAAATATGAAAAAAATAAATAAATATTTCTGATAAAATTTTTTTTTACACATGGGTCATAAGAAACCCATTGCTAAATCCAAAAATATTTATCACAGTGACATAAGCGATATGTCATTACGATCCTACAATAAAATGCTCTCAGAAAATATATAACAAGAAATTTAAAAAAATTACATTCAAAAAAAATATGAAAAAAATAAATAAATATTTCTGATAAAATTTTTTTACACATGGGTCATAAGAAACCCATTGCTAAATCCAAAAATATTTATCACAGTGACATAAGCGATATGTCATTACGATCCTACAATAAAATGCTCTCAGAAAATATATAACAAGAAATTTAAAAAAATTACATTCAAAAAAAATATGAAAAAAATAAATAAATATTTCTGATAAAATTTTTTTTTACACATGGGTCATAAGAAACCCATTGCTAAATCCAAAAATATTTATCACAGTGACATAAGCGATATGTCATTACGATCCTACAATAAAATGCTCTCAGAAAATATATAACAAGAAATTTAAAAAAATTACATTCAAAAAAAATATGAAAAAAATAAATAAATATTTCTGATAAAATTTTTTTTTACACATGGGTCATAAGAAACCCATTGCTAAATCCAAAAATATTTATCACAGTGACATAAGCGATATGTCATTACGATCCTACAATAAAATGCTCTCAGAAAATATATAACAAGAAATTTAAAAAAATTACATTCAAAAAAAATATGAAAAAAATAAATAAATATTTCTGATAAAATTTTTTTTACACATGGGTCATAAGAAACCCATTGCTAAATCCAAAAATATTTATCACAGTGACATAAGCGATATGTCATTACGATCCTACAATAAAATGCTCTCAGAAAATATATAACAAGAAATTTAAAAAAATTACATTCAAAAAAAATATGAAAAAAATAAATAAATATTTCTGATAAAATTTTTTTTTACACATGGGTCATAAGAAACCCATTGCTAAATCCAAAAATATTTATCACAGTGACATAAGCGATATGTCATTACGATCCTACAATAAAATGCTCTCAGAAAATATATAACAAGAAATTTAAAAAAATTACATTCAAAAAAAATATGAAAAAAATAAATAAATATTTCTGATAAAATTTTTTTTTACACATGGGTCATAAGAAACCCATTGCTAAATCCAAAAATATTTATCACAGTGACATAAGCGATATGTCATTACGATCCTACAATAAAATGCTCTCAGAAAATATATAACAAGAAATTTAAAAAAATTACATTCAAAAAAAATATGAAAAAAATAAATAAATATTTCTGATAAAATTTTTTTTTACACATGGGTCATAAGAAACCCATTGCTAAATCCAAAAATATTTATCACAGTGACATAAGCGATATGTCATTACGATCCTACAATAAAATGCTCTCAGAAAATATATAACAAGAAATTTAAAAAAATTACATTCAAAAAAAATATGAAAAAAATAAATAAATATTTCTGATAAAATTTTTTTTTACACATGGGTCATAAGAAACCCATTGCTAAATCCAAAAATATTTATCACAGTGACATAAGCGATATGTCATTACGATCCTACAATAAAATGCTCTCAGAAAATATATAACAAGAAATTTAAAAAAATTACATTCAAAAAAAATATGAAAAAAATAAATAAATATTTCTGATAAAATTTTTTTTTACACATGGGTCATAAGAAACCCATTGCTAAATCCAAAAATATTTATCACAGTGACATAAGCGATATGTCATTACGATCCTACAATAAAATGCTCTCAGAAAATATATAACAAGAAATTTAAAAAAATTACATTCAAAAAAAATATGAAAAAAATAAATAAATATTTCTGATAAAATTTTTTTTTACACATGGGTCATAAGAAACCCATTGCTAAATCCAAAAATATTTATCACAGTGACATAAGCGATATGTCATTACGATCCTACAATAAAATGCTCTCAGAAAATATATAACAAGAAATTTAAAAAAATTACATTCAAAAAAAATATGAAAAAAATAAATAAATATTTCTGATAAAATTTTTTTTTACACATGGGTCATAAGAAACCCATTGCTAAATCCAAAAATATTTATCACAGTGACATAAGCGATATGTCATTACGATCCTACAATAAAATGCTCTCAGAAAATATATAACAAGAAATTTAAAAAAATTACATTCAAAAAAAATATGAAAAAAATAAATAAATATTTCTGATAAAATTTTTTTTACACATGGGTCATAAGAAACCCATTGCTAAATCCAAAAATATTTATCACAGTGACATAAGCGATATGTCATTACGATCCTACAATAAAATGCTCTCAGAAAATATATAACAAGAAATTTAAAAAAATTACATTCAAAAAAAATATGAAAAAAATAAATAAATATTTCTGATAAAATTTTTTTTTACACATGGGTCATAAGAAACCCATTGCTAAATCCAAAAATATTTATCACAGTGACATAAGCGATATGTCATTACGATCCTACAATAAAATGCTCTCAGAAAATATATAACAAGAAATTTAAAAAAATTACATTCAAAAAAAATATGAAAAAAATAAATAAATATTTCTGATAAAATTTTTTTTTACACATGGGTCATAAGAAACCCATTGCTAAATCCAAAAATATTTATCACAGTGACATAAGCGATATGTCATTACGATCCTACAATAAAATGCTCTCAGAAAATATATAACAAGAAATTTAAAAAAATTACATTCAAAAAAAATATGAAAAAAATAAATAAATATTTCTGATAAAATTTTTTTTTACACATGGGTCATAAGAAACCCATTGCTAAATCCAAAAATATTTATCACAGTGACATAAGCGATATGTCATTACGATCCTACAATAAAATGCTCTCAGAAAATATATAACAAGAAATTTAAAAAAATTACATTCAAAAAAAATATGAAAAAAATAAATAAATATTTCTGATAAAATTTTTTTTACACATGGGTCATAAGAAACCCATTGCTAAATCCAAAAATATTTATCACAGTGACATAAGCGATATGTCATTACGATCCTACAATAAAATGCTCTCAGAAAATATATAACAAGAAATTTAAAAAAATTACATTCAAAAAAAATATGAAAAAAATAAATAAATATTTCTGATAAAATTTTTTTTTACACATGGGTCATAAGAAACCCATTGCTAAATCCAAAAATATTTATCACAGTGACATAAGCGATATGTCATTACGATCCTACAATAAAATGCTCTCAGAAAATATATAACAAGAAATTTAAAAAAATTACATTCAAAAAAAATATGAAAAAAATAAATAAATATTTCTGATAAAATTTTTTTTTACACATGGGTCATAAGAAACCCATTGCTAAATCCAAAAATATTTATCACAGTGACATAAGCGATATGTCATTACGATCCTACAATAAAATGCTCTCAGAAAATATATAACAAGAAATTTAAAAAAATTACATTCAAAAAAAATATGAAAAAAATAAATAAATATTTCTGATAAAATTTTTTTTTACACATGGGTCATAAGAAACCCATTGCTAAATCCAAAAATATTTATCACAGTGACATAAGCGATATGTCATTACGATCCTACAATAAAATGCTCTCAGAAAATATATAACAAGAAATTTAAAAAAATTACATTCAAAAAAAAATATGAAAAAAATAAATAAATATTTCTGATAAAATTTTTTTTTACACATGGGTCATAAGAAACCCATTGCTAAATCCAAAAATATTTATCACAGTGACATAAGCGATATGTCATTACGATCCTACAATAAAATGCTCTCAGAAAATATATAACAAGAAATTTAAAAAAATTACATTCAAAAAAAATATGAAAAAAATAAATAAATATTTCTGATAAAATTTTTTTTTACACATGGGTCATAAGAAACCCATTGCTAAATCCAAAAATATTTATCACAGTGACATAAGCGATATGTCATTACGATCCTACAATAAAATGCTCTCAGAAAATATATAACAAGAAATTTAAAAAAATTACATTCAAAAAAAATATGAAAAAAATAAATAAATATTTCTGATAAAATTTTTTTTTACACATGGGTCATAAGAAACCCATTGCTAAATCCAAAAATATTTATCACAGTGACATAAGCGATATGTCATTACGATCCTACAATAAAATGCTCTCAGAAAATATATAACAAGAAATTTAAAAAAATTACATTCAAAAAAAATATGAAAAAAATAAATAAATATTTCTGATAAAATTTTTTTTTACACATGGGTCATAAGAAACACATGGGTCATAAGAAACCCATTGCTAAATCCAAAAATATTTATCACAGTGACATAAGCGATATGTCATTACGATCCTACAATAAAATGCTCTCAGAAAATATATAACAAGAAATTTAAAAAAATTACATTCAAAAAAAATATGAAAAAAATAAATAAATATTTCTGATAAAATTTTTTTTTACACATGGGTCATAAGAAACCCATTGCTAAATCCAAAAATATTTATCACAGTGACATAAGCGATATGTCATTACGATCCTACAATAAAATGCTCTCAGAAAATATATAACAAGAAATTTAAAAAAATTACATTCAAAAAAAATATGAAAAAAATAAATAAATATTTCTGATAAAATTTTTTTTTACACATGGGTCATAAGAAACCCATTGCTAAATCCAAAAATATTTATCACAGTGACATAAGCGATATGTCATTACGATCCTACAATAAAATGCTCTCAGAAAATATATAACAAGAAATTTAAAAAAATTACATTCAAAAAAAATATGAAAAAAATAAATAAATATTTCTGATAAAATTTTTTTTTACACATGGGTCATAAGAAACCCATTGCTAAATCCAAAAATATTTATCACAGTGACATAAGCGATATGTCATTACGATCCTACAATAAAATGCTCTCAGAAAATATATAACAAGAAATTTAAAAAAATTACATTCAAAAAAAATATGAAAAAAATAAATAAATATTTCTGATAAAATTTTTTTTTACACATGGGTCATAAGAAACCCATTGCTAAATCCAAAAATATTTATCACAGTGACATAAGCGATATGTCATTACGATCCTACAATAAAATGCTCTCAGAAAATATATAACAAGAAATTTAAAAAAATTACATTCAAAAAAAATATGAAAAAAATAAATAAATATTTCTGATAAAATTTTTTTTTTACACATGGGTCATAAGAAACCCATTGCTAAATCCAAAAATATTTATCACAGTGACATAAGCGATATGTCATTACGATCCTACAATAAAATGCTCTCAGAAAATATATAACAAGAAATTTAAAAAAATTACATTCAAAAAAAATATGAAAAAAATAAATAAATATTTCTGATAAAATTTTTTTTTACACATGGGTCATAAGAAACCCATTGCTAAATCCAAAAATATTTATCACAGTGACATAAGCGATATGTCATTACGATCCTACAATAAAATGCTCTCAGAAAATATATAACAAGAAATTTAAAAAAATTACATTCAAAAAAAATATGAAAAAAATAAATAAATATTTCTGATAAAATTTTTTTTTACACATGGGTCATAAGAAACCCATTGCTAAATCCAAAAATATTTATCACAGTGACATAAGCGATATGTCATTACGATCCTACAATAAAATGCTCTCAGAAAATATATAACAAGAAATTTAAAAAAATTACATTCAAAAAAAATATGAAAAAAATAAATAAATATTTCTGATAAAATTTTTTTTTACACATGGGTCATAAGAAACCCATTGCTAAATCCAAAAATATTTATCACAGTGACATAAGCGATATGTCATTACGATCCTACAATAAAATGCTCTCAGAAAATATATAACAAGAAATTTAAAAAAATTACATTCAAAAAAAATATGAAAAAAATAAATAAATATTTCTGATAAAATTTTTTTTTTACACATGGGTCATAAGAAACCCATTGCTAAATCCAAAAATATTTATCACAGTGACATAAGCGATATGTCATTACGATCCTACAATAAAATGCTCTCAGAAAATATATAACAAGAAATTTAAAAAAATTACATTCAAAAAAAATATGAAAAAAATAAATAAATATTTCTGATAAAATTTTTTTTACACATACGATTGCAGTTAGAAAAATAAATAAATAAGTCAAAGGTGGTTCGACGGCATTGTATAAAAGTTACCGTCACTACAACCTTCCTCAGTCCTGACAAGCTGTTAGGCACTGGCCCACCCACATTACAAAACAAAACAACACAAAACAGAAACGTCAGACTAATTTTATAAAATTTTGGAAACTAAACTTTTGGATTTATGGTTTTGAATCAGGTTATCTAAAATAATCTTAATCTTTATCTTAATCTTTTACCGCCTTCTCTATACCAGCTAATTATCACGGCTCTATCATACCGTTGAGTTTTTAGTTTTATACGACAAAGAACTTCAGTAACTGTTTTTCAATATTTGAAATTTCATTATCAGTCCTTGCGAATCGTATGCATTTGTAAACAAACCAATAAATAGGAAAACAAGAAAAAATTGTTAGCTGATAAAAATTAAAATATTAAAATATGGATGAGGTAGTTTTTAATTTACTATTGTTCCTTGATAAAAATTTGAACTTTTATAATTTTTAGCCTCTCCCTATTCAATGCGGACCTATCCTCGTGCATTTGGCTGGGATTCCTAATTCCCATTCACAAAGTTTAATATTATCCCTAATTCATCAACTTCAACTAAAAACTAAGGCTTACACTCTCCCTCCTGACGTGCTCATCTCTCAAATTGATCATCAGATAAAAGAGCATCGATCTGAGTTTCGCCATTATGAACCCACTTTAGGAGGCGATATGCAGTCAGTCTGCGATTGTTTTCACATTCAAATTATCATCTACACTTCTGACAGTCGCATCGTGTTTCGACCCGAAAACAACTCTAAACCTCATCTATACGCTCAACTTTATTCCCATCCTCATACATTTAGTTTTGACAGTGTAGTTTCTACTTCCTTTAATCATCATATCGCTCCTCCCGTACTACTCCCGGAGTCTACGAAATTGATCATCCGGATGTCTAGTTGGAATGTGCGTGGAGCCACCGATGTTGTTAAGAGACAGATGATTGATCATGAATTAAATGAGAGACAAATTCATATCTGCGGGATTCAAGAATCACATTTATGGAGTCGTACTCTAACCACCCCCCACTACAAATGGATTTTGGGAAAGCAGGCGCAAACCCGAGCTTCTCGTGGAGTTGGCTTTTTGGTGCAACACGGTTTTACTTCTTATATTTCTGAAGTAATTTTTGCCCATCCTAACATCGCTGTGTTAAGAATTAATCATCCCAGAAAGTCAAGACCTTTATTTTTCATTAATGTACATAAATGTAGCGATGGAGATTCAAATAGCAGCATTGAAACTGGTAATTTAACCCTCTAATAAATTCTTATGATTCCCTTATAATATCGTAAAAAATAAATTTCAGGTATTTTGTCTGGACTTTTGAGGGACTTGATGTCTAAAGGAGACATTTTAGTAGGTGGCGACTTTAATAGCCATTTTGGATACAAAGATGATTTAGTAAAAGACTCAGATTTGATTGGAAATGTCCTGTTTCACGAGGAATCAAATAATAATGGAGATGAGATTTTGATTATGTGTGAAATTTTAAGGCTCAAAGTTATGACTACCTTTTTTCATCGCTCCACTAAAATCACCTGGACTAACGGTCGTAGTGTATCCCAAATCGATCACATTTTAATGCCAGAAAATAGCGACTTCTTTCTGAATAATCTCCAGGCAGCGTGGTCAAAAGTGTGCACCGATCATAAACTACTTTCCTGGTCATTAAAAGTTCCATTGGTCATCCCTCCTACACTTGATAAAAAATACCCTGCCTGCTCATCATATTATTATAAGACCTGGAACTTAAAAGGACTCTTGGAAGATTCAGTCAAAGACTCTTATGAGAAAATAATAATGCAATGCTTTCAGAATCGAGAGAACGAAATTACTTGGGATGACTTCTGCTCAATATCCTGTTTTTGTTCGGAAAAAATATTAAAAATCAAACCCAAGAATCTTACCACTGAGCAACAGATTGCATTACATAATTATAGAACGCTGTTAAAAACTGTCATGCAGAGACGGGTAGTTGATGTCAATCCCAATTTGATTGATGCCCAGCTTGATCTCCCACCATCAGTTCCATTTGGATCCATTAAATTGTTGAGAGAAGCTCACAAAGCTTTATTGCGGTCAAAAAAGAAAACCTCACACGAAGCTTTAAACGCTTTTCTCGAGAGTCTTCAACAAGATGTTCCAATTACCGGACAGAGAACTTTACTTGCTTTCAATTATTTAAAAACGTCCAAAAGAAATGCCTCCCAGTTATGTTCAACTACAATAACTCTCAAGGATTGGGATGCAGATTTAATTAATCAAAGTGGTATTCCCATGAGCTTACTAACTGAAGATGATTATCACATGCTCCTCCCCCCACCGACTTTTTCAAATATGATGACTATCATCAAATCCATGAAGAATGGTAAAACTCCAGGACTGGATAACATTTGTATAGAGATGTTAAAAGCTAGCCCTACTCTATGCTATCATCTCTTCAAGCTAATCAAAACCGCCTATACAACTAATCAATTTCCACTGGCATGGCAAGAGACTTATTCGATTCCTATCCCTAAAATTAAAGGAGCAAAGACAATCGATGATTATAGGAAGTTGACTTTATGTAACTATGCTTACAAAATCTATTCAACCATCCTTATGGACATGCTAAAAAATTATCTACCGGAGCTCGATTACTATCAATCTGGTTTCACAAGAAATAGAAGTTGTGATGATTTAAATTTCGTATTACGCAATATTTTAGACTACCGATGGAATCGAGGACAAACTACCTGTGTCATTAGCCTTGACCTCAAAAAAGCATTTGATACTGTGAAGATTTCTCTGTTACCTGAAATTCTACTAGCACATGGAGCGCCGAAATTCTTAATTAATCGGATTATTTCCTTAGTGTTGACTGAAACGACTTGTGTCCTTTGGAATGGCGAGTTTACCCATAAAATTCAGAAAGGAGTAGGAGTAAAGCAAGGATGTTGCGTATCTCCTGGATTATTTCTCTTTATTTTGAATGAGGCAATTATAAAAACTAAAAAAGATGTGGAAGAACTTGGAAAGAGACTATGTACTGGAAGTAAAGGGGAGAAATTATGTTTACCTTTAATACAAGCGTATGCGGATGATACTTATATCATATGTGATGACATCACAGTGGGCTTAGAGATTGCCGAAATTTTTCGTAAACATTTACTATTTTATGGACTTGAAATCAACTTTACTAAAAGCAAAATATTAATTAAGGAGAGAGAGTTCGCATCCCCCGCCAGCTATTTGATATCAAACATCTCTGTTCCCGTCGTCGATTCTTTAAAGGTGCTTGGTACCACACTTAATGCAAACATGAACCGAAAAAACTCATTAAAGCCACGTGTATCTGTAGCGATCAGACTTTTCCGGGCCCTCCTACCATTTTTAAAAAATCTCAAAGCTCCCTTGGACTTGTTGGTAAAATTGCACGTTACAATTTTAGTGCCCTCCTTAATCTATGGCCTTAATTGTTCCTCAATGACTAAAGCAAATGAATCTACATTAATGAGACGTGAGATTTACATATTAAAAGAACTCTCAAATATCGCATATCCGCGCCCTCCACAATCCACAATTGCCGCTCTTCTTGGAAATAAAACTATTAATCGCAAAGTTAGTATCGGACGCATCAGGTATTATTACCATGTCAAACGAAGTGAAGCTGGAAGTCTCATTTTACAATCCCTCAATTATAAGACATCCAATCGACGTAAAGTGGGAAGACCTATCTATAGTTTTCATGATTCATTGAAAAGAGATTTTTCTAAGTATCTCAATTTAGGAATTCAAAAAAGTGAATTTGATGAGGATTATGAACTTCGAGATGTGATTAAGAATCTAACCGCTCAACTTTTTACTGGAAGTACTCTTGACGATGATCCGCTTCCAATTAATTTAAACCTCTACAGTGATTTTGAGATGGCAAATAACTAATATGAAGTACATATAAAAGACATAACTGTTGAGCTCGAACAATAATGTTACTGTGTTGGGGTTAAATAAATAATACTCTCAATACCTTTTATTCCGTTTTACTTTTTTTTTTTCCCCCCTTTTTCTTTCGTGCATCTCTTCAATTGCTAGACACCCCTCCTAATCTGCTAAAATAGTAATTTTGGACCTAGATACATTCATTATTCTTAATTCCTAATGTTATACAAAATCAATTCGAAATCCTTCTTGTCTGGATATTTTTATTCTTCCTCCACTTTATTTCCGCTTCCGTATCAGTAACAAATTCTGCCTAATTATTCATTTAACTATTGCAAAACTACTCAACTTGTGATCTTACCCGCTCAGAATTTTAAATACTATACCATTATCCTCCAGAGTCAATTACCTTTGTAAAATATTTCCCTTTTATTAATTATTGACACCCTCCTGTACCATTTAAATAATTTGTTTATACTCCAAAAACTAACTCTAAAATTGTTCTAATCTTAAACCCACTTAATTTTATTTCCAACACTTCATTCCTTTTAGACCCTAAACTTGAAATCCTCTTTTTAACGTGAATTAATTGATGAATGATAAAATGATTTGATTTTGGTCCTGAAATGGGATGAGATTTAATTGTGATTAAATAAAATAAAATATTGATTCAAGTCAAGTATATCTATGTTAATAAATAGATGTATGTATTTCCTCTTATTATATTGTGTTTTCACTTGTTTTCACTTGTTTTCACTTGTTTTCACTTCACTATTCACTTTCCACTGTTTATTGTGAGAGAGAGAGATTTTTACAGGCCATTTATTTGTCGAATATTTTTAATTGTTTTTGTTTTGTTTACCGTTTTATAAGTCATATGAAAAAAATAAATAAATATTTCTAATAAAATTTTTTTTTACACATGGGTCATAAGAAACCCATTGCTAAATCCAAAAATATTTATCACAGTGACATAAGCGATATGTCATTACGATCCTACAATAAAATGCTCTCAGAAAATATATAACAAGAAATTTAAAAAAATTACATTCAAAAAAAATATGAAAAAAATAAATAAATATTTCTGATAAAATTTTTTTTTACACATGGGTCATAAGAAACCCATTGCTAAATCCAAAAATATTTATCACAGTGACATAAGCGATATGTCATTACGATCCTACAATAAAATGCTCTCAGAAAATATATAACAAGAAATTTAAAAAAATTACATTCAAAAAAAATATGAAAAAAATAAATAAATATTTCTGATAAAATTTTTTTTTACACATGGGTCATAAGAAACCCATTGCTAAATCCAAAAATATTTATCACAGTGACATAAGCGATATGTCATTACGATCCTACAATAAAATGCTCTCAGAAAATATATAACAAGAAATTTAAAAAAATTACATTCAAAAAAAATATGAAAAAAATAAATAAATATTTCTGATAAAATTTTTTTTTACACATGGGTCATAAGAAACCCATTGCTAAATCCAAAAATATTTATCAAAAATATTTATCACAGTGACATAAGCGATATGTCATTACGATCCTACAATAAAATGCTCTCAGAAAATATATAACAAGAAATTTAAAAAAATTACATTCAAAAAAAATATGAAAAAAATAAATAAATATTTCTGATAAAATTTTTTTTACACATGGGTCATAAGAAACCCATTGCTAAATCCAAAAATATTTATCACAGTGACATAAGCGATATGTCATTACGATCCTACAATAAAATGCTCTCAGAAAATATATAACAAGAAATTTAAAAAAATTACATTCAAAAAAAATATGAAAAAAATAAATAAATATTTCTGATAAAATTTTTTTTTACACATGGGTCATAAGAAACCCATTGCTAAATCCAAAAATATTTATCACAGTGACATAAGCGATATGTCATTACGATCCTACAATAAAATGCTCTCAGAAAATATATAACAAGAAATTTAAAAAAATTACATTCAAAAAAAATATGAAAAAAATAAATAAATATTTCTGATAAAATTTTTTTTTACACATGGGTCATAAGAAACCCATTGCTAAATCCAAAAATATTTATCACAGTGACATAAGCGATATGTCATTACGATCCTACAATAAAATGCTCTCAGAAAATATATAACAAGAAATTTAAAAAAATTACATTCCAAAAAAAATATGAAAAAAATAAATAAATATTTCTGATAAAATTTTTTTTTACACATGGGTCATAAGAAACCCATTGCTAAATCCAAAAATATTTATCACAGTGACATAAGCGATATGTCATTACGATCCTACAATAAAATGCTCTCAGAAAATATATAACAAGAAATTTAAAAAAATTACATTCAAAAAAAATATGAAAAAAATAAATAAATATTTCTGATAAAATTTTTTTTTACACATGGGTCATAAGAAACCCATTGCTAAATCCAAAAATATTTATCACAGTGACATAAGCGATATGTCATTACGATCCTACAATAAAATGCTCTCAGAAAATATATAACAAGAAATTTAAAAAAATTACATTCAAAAAAAATATGAAAAAAATAAATAAATATTTCTGATAAAATTTTTTTTTACACATGGGTCATAAGAAACCCATTGCTAAATCCAAAAATATTTATCACAGTGACATAAGCGATATGTCATTACGATCCTACAATAAAATGCTCTCAGAAAATATATAACAAGAAATTTAAAAAAATTACATTCAAAAAAAATATGAAAAAAATAAATAAATATTTCTGATAAAATTTTTTTTTACACATGGGTCATAAGAAACCCATTGCTAAATCCAAAAATATTTATCACAGTGACATAAGCGATATGTCATTACGATCCTACAATAAAATGCTCTCAGAAAATATATAACAAGAAATTTAAAAAAATTACATTCAAAAAAAATATGAAAAAAATAAATAAATATTTCTGATAAAATTTTTTTTTACACATGGGTCATAAGAAACCCATTGCTAAATCCAAAAATATTTATCACAGTGACATAAGCGATATGTCATTACGATCCTACAATAAAATGCTCTCAGAAAATATATAACAAGAAATTTAAAAAAATTACATTCAAAAAAAATATGAAAAAAATAAATAAATATTTCTGATAAAATTTTTTTTTACACATGGGTCATAAGAAACCCATTGCTAAATCCAAAAATATTTATCACAGTGACATAAGCGATATGTCATTACGATCCTACAATAAAATGCTCTCAGAAAATATATAACAAGAAATTTAAAAAAATTACATTCAAAAAAAATATGAAAAAAATAAATAAATATTTCTGATAAAATTTTTTTTACACATGGGTCATAAGAAACCCATTGCTAAATCCAAAAATATTTATCACAGTGACATAAGCGATATGTCATTACGATCCTACAATAAAATGCTCTCAGAAAATATATAACAAGAAATTTAAAAAAATTACATTCAAAAAAAATATGAAAAAAATAAATAAATATTTCTGATAAAATTTTTTTTTACACATGGGTCATAAGAAACCCATTGCTAAATCCAAAAATATTTATCACAGTGACATAAGCGATATGTCATTACGATCCTACAATAAAATGCTCTCAGAAAATATATAACAAGAAATTTAAAAAAATTACATTCAAAAAAAATATGAAAAAAATAAATAAATATTTCTGATAAAATTTTTTTTTACACATGGGTCATAAGAAACCCATTGCTAAATCCAAAAATATTTATCACAGTGACATAAGCGATATGTCATTACGATCCTACAATAAAATGCTCTCAGAAAATATATAACAAGAAATTTAAAAAAATTACATTCAAAAAAAATATGAAAAAAATAAATAAATATTTCTGATAAAATTTTTTTTTACACATGGGTCATAAGAAACCCATTGCTAAATCCAAAAATATTTATCACAGTGACATAAGCGATATGTCATTACGATCCTACAATAAAATGCTCTCAGAAAATATATAACAAGAAATTTAAAAAAATTACATTCAAAAAAAATATGAAAAAAATAAATAAATATTTCTGATAAAATTTTTTTTTACACATGGGTCATAAGAAACCCATTGCTAAATCCAAAAATATTTATCACAGTGACATAAGCGATATGTCATTACGATCCTACAATAAAATGCTCTCAGAAAATATATAACAAGAAATTTAAAAAAATTACATTCAAAAAAAATATGAAAAAAATAAATAAATATTTCTGATAAAATTTTTTTTTACACATGGGTCATAAGAAACCCATTGCTAAATCCAAAAATATTTATCACAGTGACATAAGCGATATGTCATTACGATCCTACAATAAAATGCTCTCAGAAAATATATAACAAGAAATTTAAAAAAATTACATTCAAAAAAAATATGAAAAAAATAAATAAATATTTCTGATAAAATTTTTTTTTACACATGGGTCATAAGAAACCCATTGCTAAATCCAAAAATATTTATCACAGTGACATAAGCGATATGTCATTACGATCCTACAATAAAATGCTCTCAGAAAATATATAACAAGAAATTTAAAAAAATTACATTCAAAAAAAATATGAAAAAAATAAATAAATATTTCTGATAAAATTTTTTTTTTACACATGGGTCATAAGAAACCCATTGCTAAATCCAAAAATATTTATCACAGTGACATAAGCGATATGTCATTACGATCCTACAATAAAATGCTCTCAGAAAATATATAACAAGAAATTTAAAAAAATTACATTCAAAAAAAATATGAAAAAAATAAATAAATATTTCTGATAAAATTTTTTTTTACACATGGGTCATAAGAAACCCATTGCTAAATCCAAAAATATTTATCACAGTGACATAAGCGATATGTCATTACGATCCTACAATAAAATGCTCTCAGAAAATATATAACAAGAAATTTAAAAAAATTACATTCAAAAAAAATATGAAAAAAATAAATAAATATTTCTGATAAAATTTTTTTTTACACATGGGTCATAAGAAACCCATTGCTAAATCCAAAAATATTTATCACAGTGACATAAGCGATATGTCATTACGATCCTACAATAAAATGCTCTCAGAAAATATATAACAAGAAATTTAAAAAAATTACATTCAAAAAAAATATGAAAAAAATAAATAAATATTTCTGATAAAATTTTTTTTTACACATGGGTCATAAGAAACCCATTGCTAAATCCAAAAATATTTATCACAGTGACATAAGCGATATGTCATTACGATCCTACAATAAAATGCTCTCAGAAAATATATAACAAGAAATTTAAAAAAATTACATTCAAAAAAAATATGAAAAAAATAAATAAATATTTCTGATAAAATTTTTTTTTACACATGGGTCATAAGAAACCCATTGCTAAATCCAAAAATATTTATCACAGTGACATAAGCGATATGTCATTACGATCCTACAATAAAATGCTCTCAGAAAATATATAACAAGAAATTTAAAAAAATTACATTCAAAAAAAATATGAAAAAAATAAATAAATATTTCTGATAAAATTTTTTTTTACACATGGGTCATAAGAAACCCATTGCTAAATCCAAAAATATTTATCACAGTGACATAAGCGATATGTCATTACGATCCTACAATAAAATGCTCTCAGAAAATATATAACAAGAAATTTAAAAAAATTACATTCAAAAAAAAATATGAAAAAAATAAATAAATATTTCTGATAAAATTTTTTTTACACATGGGTCATAAGAAACCCATTGCTAAATCCAAAAATATTTATCACAGTGACATAAGCGATATGTCATTACGATCCTACAATAAAATGCTCTCAGAAAATATATAACAAGAAATTTAAAAAAATTACATTCAAAAAAAATATGAAAAAAATAAATAAATATTTCTGATAAAATTTTTTTTTACACATGGGTCATAAGAAACCCATTGCTAAATCCAAAAATATTTATCACAGTGACATAAGCGATATGTCATTACGATCCTACAATAAAATGCTCTCAGAAAATATATAACAAGAAATTTAAAAAAATTACATTCAAAAAAAATATGAAAAAAATAAATAAATATTTCTGATAAAATTTTTTTTTTACACATGGGTCATAAGAAACCCATTGCTAAATCCAAAAATATTTATCACAGTGACATAAGCGATATGTCATTACGATCCTACAATAAAATGCTCTCAGAAAATATATAACAAGAAATTTAAAAAAATTACATTCAAAAAAAATATGAAAAAAATAAATAAATATTTCTGATAAAATTTTTTTTTACACATGGGTCATAAGAAACCCATTGCTAAATCCAAAAATATTTATCACAGTGACATAAGCGATATGTCATTACGATCCTACAATAAAATGCTCTCAGAAAATATATAACAAGAAATTTAAAAAAATTACATTCAAAAAAAATATGAAAAAAATAAATAAATATTTCTGATAAAATTTTTTTTTACACATGGGTCATAAGAAACCCATTGCTAAATCCAAAAATATTTATCACAGTGACATAAGCGATATGTCATTACGATCCTACAATAAAATGCTCTCAGAAAATATATAACAAGAAATTTAAAAAAATTACATTCAAAAAAAATATGAAAAAAATAAATAAATATTTCTGATAAAATTTTTTTTTTACACATGGGTCATAAGAAACCCATTGCTAAATCCAAAAATATTTATCACAGTGACATAAGCGATATGTCATTACGATCCTACAATAAAATGCTCTCAGAAAATATATAACAAGAAATTTAAAAAAATTACATTCAAAAAAAATATGAAAAAAATAAATAAATATTTCTGATAAAATTTTTTTTTACACATGGGTCATAAGAAACCCATTGCTAAATCCAAAAATATTTATCACAGTGACATAAGCGATATGTCATTACGATCCTACAATAAAATGCTCTCAGAAAATATATAACAAGAAATTTAAAAAAATTACATTCAAAAAAAATATGAAAAAAATAAATAAATATTTCTGATAAAATTTTTTTTTTACACATGGGTCATAAGAAACCCATTGCTAAATCCAAAAATATTTATCACAGTGACATAAGCGATATGTCATTACGATCCTACAATAAAATGCTCTCAGAAAATATATAACAAGAAATTTAAAAAAATTACATTCAAAAAAAATATGAAAAAAATAAATAAATATTTCTGATAAAATTTTTTTTTTACACATGGGTCATAAGAAACCCATTGCTAAATCCAAAAATATTTATCACAGTGACATAAGCGATATGTCATTACGATCCTACAATAAAATGCTCTCAGAAAATATATAACAAGAAATTTAAAAAAATTACATTCAAAAAAAATATGAAAAAAATAAATAAATATTTCTGATAAAATTTTTTTTTACACATGGGTCATAAGAAACCCATTGCTAAATCCAAAAATATTTATCACAGTGACATAAGCGATATGTCATTACGATCCTACAATAAAATGCTCTCAGAAAATATATAACAAGAAATTTAAAAAAATTACATTCAAAAAAAATATGAAAAAAATAAATAAATATTTCTGATAAAATTTTTTTTTACACATGGGTCATAAGAAACCCATTGCTAAATCCAAAAATATTTATCACAGTGACATAAGCGATATGTCATTACGATCCTACAATAAAATGCTCTCAGAAAATATATAACAAGAAATTTAAAAAAATTACATTCAAAAAAAATATGAAAAAAATAAATAAATATTTCTGATAAAATTTTTTTTTACACATGGGTCATAAGAAACCCATTGCTAAATCCAAAAATATTTATCACAGTGACATAAGCGATATGTCATTACGATCCTACAATAAAATGCTCTCAGAAAATATATAACAAGAAATTTAAAAAAATTACATTCAAAAAAAATATGAAAAAAATAAATAAATATTTCTGATAAAATTTTTTTTTACACATGGGTCATAAGAAACCCATTGCTAAATCCAAAAATATTTATCACAGTGACATAAGCGATATGTCATTACGATCCTACAATAAAATGCTCTCAGAAAATATATAACAAGAAATTTAAAAAAATTACATTCAAAAAAAATATGAAAAAAATAAATAAATATTTCTGATAAAATTTTTTTTTTACACATGGGTCATAAGAAACCCATTGCTAAATCCAAAAATATTTATCACAGTGACATAAGCGATATGTCATTACGATCCTACAATAAAATGCTCTCAGAAAATATATAACAAGAAATTTAAAAAAATTACATTCAAAAAAAATATGAAAAAAATAAATAAATATTTCTGATAAAATTTTTTTTTACACATGGGTCATAAGAAACCCATTGCTAAATCCAAAAATATTTATCACAGTGACATAAGCGATATGTCATTACGATCCTACAATAAAATGCTCTCAGAAAATATATAACAAGAAATTTAAAAAAATTACATTCAAAAAAAATATGAAAAAAATAAATAAATATTTCTGATAAAATTTTTTTTTACACATGGGTCATAAGAAACCCATTGCTAAATCCAAAAATATTTATCACAGTGACATAAGCGATATGTCATTACGATCCTACAATAAAATGCTCTCAGAAAATATATAACAAGAAATTTAAAAAAATTACATTCAAAAAAAATATGAAAAAAATAAATAAATATTTCTGATAAAATTTTTTTTTTACACATGGGTCATAAGAAACCCATTGCTAAATCCAAAAATATTTATCACAGTGACATAAGCGATATGTCATTACGATCCTACAATAAAATGCTCTCAGAAAATATATAACAAGAAATTTAAAAAAATTACATTCAAAAAAAATATGAAAAAAATAAATAAATATTTCTGATAAAATTTTTTTTTACACATGGGTCATAAGAAACCCATTGCTAAATCCAAAAATATTTATCACAGTGACATAAGCGATATGTCATTACGATCCTACAATAAAATGCTCTCAGAAAATATATAACAAGAAATTTAAAAAAATTACATTCAAAAAAAAATATGAAAAAAATAAATAAATATTTCTGATAAAATTTTTTTTTACACATGGGTCATAAGAAACCCATTGCTAAATCCAAAAATATTTATCACAGTGACATAAGCGATATGTCATTACGATCCTACAATAAAATGCTCTCAGAAAATATATAACAAGAAATTTAAAAAAATTACATTCAAAAAAAATATGAAAAAAATAAATAAATATTTCTGATAAAATTTTTTTTTTACACATGGGTCATAAGAAACCCATTGCTAAATCCAAAAATATTTATCACAGTGACATAAGCGATATGTCATTACGATCCTACAATAAAATGCTCTCAGAAAATATATAACAAGAAATTTAAAAAAATTACATTCAAAAAAAATATGAAAAAAATAAATAAATATTTCTGATAAAATTTTTTTTTTACACATGGGTCATAAGAAACCCATTGCTAAATCCAAAAATATTTATCACAGTGACATAAGCGATATGTCATTACGATCCTACAATAAAATGCTCTCAGAAAATATATAACAAGAAATTTAAAAAAATTACATTCAAAAAAAATATGAAAAAAATAAATAAATATTTCTGATAAAATTTTTTTTTACACATGGGTCATAAGAAACCCATTGCTAAATCCAAAAATATTTATCACAGTGACATAAGCGATATGTCATTACGATCCTACAATAAAATGCTCTCAGAAAATATATAACAAGAAATTTAAAAAAATTACATTCAAAAAAAATATGAAAAAAATAAATAAATATTTCTGATAAAATTTTTTTTTTACACATGGGTCATAAGAAACCCATTGCTAAATCCAAAAATATTTATCACAGTGACATAAGCGATATGTCATTACGATCCTACAATAAAATGCTCTCAGAAAATATATAACAAGAAATTTAAAAAAATTACATTCAAAAAAAATATGAAAAAAATAAATAAATATTTCTGATAAAATTTTTTTTTTACACATGGGTCATAAGAAACCCATTGCTAAATCCAAAAATATTTATCACAGTGACATAAGCGATATGTCATTACGATCCTACAATAAAATGCTCTCAGAAAATATATAACAAGAAATTTAAAAAAATTACATTCAAAAAAAATATGAAAAAAATAAATAAATATTTCTGATAAAATTTTTTTTTACACATGGGTCATAAGAAACCCATTGCTAAATCCAAAAATATTTATCACAGTGACATAAGCGATATGTCATTACGATCCTACAATAAAATGCTCTCAGAAAATATATAACAAGAAATTTAAAAAAATTACATTCAAAAAAAATATGAAAAAAATAAATAAATATTTCTGATAAAATTTTTTTTTACACATGGGTCATAAGAAACCCATTGCTAAATCCAAAAATATTTATCACAGTGACATAAGCGATATGTCATTACGATCCTACAATAAAATGCTCTCAGAAAATATATAACAAGAAATTTAAAAAAATTACATTCAAAAAAAATATGAAAAAAATAAATAAATATTTCTGATAAAATTTTTTTTTTACACATGGGTCATAAGAAACCCATTGCTAAATCCAAAAATATTTATCACAGTGACATAAGCGATATGTCATTACGATCCTACAATAAAATGCTCTCAGAAAATATATAACAAGAAATTTAAAAAAATTACATTCAAAAAAAATATGAAAAAAAAATAAATAAATATTTCTGATAAAATTTTTTTTTTACACATGGGTCATAAGAAACCCATTGCTAAATCCAAAAATATTTATCACAGTGACATAAGCGATATGTCATTACGATCCTACAATAAAATGCTCTCAGAAAATATATAACAAGAAATTTAAAAAAATTACATTCAAAAAAAATATGAAAAAAATAAATAAATATTTCTGATAAAATTTTTTTTTTACACATGGGTCATAAGAAACCCATTGCTAAATCCAAAAATATTTATCACAGTGACATAAGCGATATGTCATTACGATCCTACAATAAAATGCTCTCAGAAAATATATAACAAGAAATTTAAAAAAATTACATTCAAAAAAAATATGAAAAAAATAAATAAATATTTCTGATAAAATTTTTTTTTTACACATGGGTCATAAGAAACCCATTGCTAAATCCAAAAATATTTATCACAGTGACATAAGCGATATGTCATTACGATCCTACAATAAAATGCTCTCAGAAAATATATAACAAGAAATTTAAAAAAATTACATTCAAAAAAAATATGAAAAAAATAAATAAATATTTCTGATAAAATTTTTTTTTACACATGGGTCATAAGAAACCCATTGCTAAATCCAAAAATATTTATCACAGTGACATAAGCGATATGTCATTACGATCCTACAATAAAATGCTCTCAGAAAATATATAACAAGAAATTTAAAAAAATTACATTCAAAAAAAATATGAAAAAAATAAATAAATATTTCTGATAAAATTTTTTTTTTACACATGGGTCATAAGAAACCCATTGCTAAATCCAAAAATATTTATCACAGTGACATAAGCGATATGTCATTACGATCCTACAATAAAATGCTCTCAGAAAATATATAACAAGAAATTTAAAAAAATTACATTCAAAAAAAATATGAAAAAAATAAATAAATATTTCTGATAAAATTTTTTTTTTACACATGGGTCATAAGAAACCCATTGCTAAATCCAAAAATATTTATCACAGTGACATAAGCGATATGTCATTACGATCCTACAATAAAATGCTCTCAGAAAATATATAACAAGAAATTTAAAAAAATTACATTCAAAAAAAATATGAAAAAAATAAATAAATATTTCTGATAAAATTTTTTTTTACACATGGGTCATAAGAAACCCATTGCTAAATCCAAAAATATTTATCACAGTGACATAAGCGATATGTCATTACGATCCTACAATAAAATGCTCTCAGAAAATATATAACAAGAAATTTAAAAAAATTACATTCAAAAAAAATATGAAAAAAATAAATAAATATTTCTGATAAAATTTTTTTTTACACATGGGTCATAAGAAACCCATTGCTAAATCCAAAAATATTTATCACAGTGACATAAGCGATATGTCATTACGATCCTACAATAAAATGCTCTCAGAAAATATATAACAAGAAATTTAAAAAAATTACATTCAAAAAAAATATGAAAAAAATAAATAAATATTTCTGATAAAATTTTTTTTACACAT